>JAVQKG010191033.1:0-14364 GCA_036025885.1 Hypseleotris bucephala
AATTGCAATTAGATATTTTTTTTCAAAATCGTTCAGCCCTAATAAGCATAAATAAGTAATTCATTAATACTTTTTAGGCAACATTTTCTATATACTATTATTTTGCTGGTATTTAGCTATGGTTAAATAAGGTCCTTAACACCACCAGTGTCACTGTAGTGAGTGAATAGTGGACTTAATCGTAAAGTACTTTATATATCATTATGGCACTATATAATTGTAAGCAAATATTGTTATTGTTAGTAACTGGATTCTTTGTCATTACTAGACGAGGCTACCACTTTATTCCGAGCAACCACACTGGCCAGCACCCTGATGGAGCAATACATGAAAGCTACAGCTACTCCATTTGTCCATCACGCTTTGAAAGACACCATCCTCAAAATCATGGAGAGCAAGCAATCCTGTGAGGTAAAAATAAAACAAGTTTGTAGTGGCTGTTATAGAGAGAAATTCCCATTAATTTTTCCCATAGACTTTTCAAAAAATTCATATTATTAAGCGTTTAAAAGATTGTTGGAGGCTAATCAGTTACGGGGTAAGTCACGTTCATAGCGCAATCTAAAAACGTGGCTGAAACTAGTAAAAAAAAAAGCTTTTAAAATATTTAGCTGAGTTTTCATAGTGATATTATTTCTTAAACCTGAAAATATTTATGCTATAAACGTGACTTTACGAATCTTTTAAACTTAAAATTTTTTGAAAAGGCTATGGGAAAAATTAATGGGAATTTTACTTCCGGAACCAGAGGTGGGCGGGCACTAAAGCACTCTATACTAAAATGAAATGAAAAAAGTTTCATTTTAAAGTTAATTTTTTGCCTTGCGTTTAGCTGAACCCTTCTAAACTTGAAAAGAATGAGGATGTGAGCCTAAATTTGGCTCATCTGCTTAACATCCTGTCTGAACTGGTGGAGAAAATCTTCATGGCTGCTGAGATATTACCACCGTAAGAACCAAACACCACTAATGAATGGATTTTATTATTTCGAATTTGAAATCATGTAACCATTCTTTTCTGTTTCAGGACACTGAGGTTTATCTATGGCTGTCTTCAAAAGTCGGTACAGCAAAAATGGCCCACTAACACCACCATGAGGACAAGAGTTGTAAGGTAAACAGCAGCGAATTGCACTTGAAAAACCTTTTTAGAACCCCTTGATAACTAATGGCTGTTTTTCAAAATTTCTTTTCACAGTGGCTTTGTATTTTTAAGACTAATATGTCCGGCCATTCTCAATCCTCGAATGTTCAATATCATTGCTGGTGAGTTTTTCCCCACACACATCTAGAAATATGGCTTAATTTTAATGTAATCTATATTTGACATGTATTTTTCTTTCAGATCCACCATCTACAACAGCAGTCAGGACACTCACTCTAGTAGCCAAGTCAGTCCAGAATCTTGCCAACCTGGTGGAATTTGGTGCCAAGGTATAAAATAGAAAAAATATATAAAATCATAATTTCAAATAGCGTGTACATCGTTGTCTAAAGGATATGTATACTTTCACACAGGAGCCCTACATGGAAGGAGTGAACCCATTTATCAAAAACAACAAACATAGGATGATTATGTTCCTTGATGAGTTAGGGGTAAGGCCACTTTTATTATTTGATTTCTATAGTTTATGGTGCGTCAAACTGGCATCGTTTTAGGTGGTAGGCCATTTATCATTATCATTTTTGTTAGTAAGTGGCTTGATTACTTTGTATGGCCTCACTGTACATCTTATAGTAGCAATATCATGACTGAACTTGTGGATAAAATCTGATTGATTAGCTGTCTGCTAATTTCGGCACATTTACATATGTATTTTTGTACTGATGTTTATTAATGTGCACTGTCCCTTTTTAAAAATAAATAAATAAATAAATAGGATCTAGGTGTGAAATCCCACTGACAGATAGGACAGATAGTTGTGCAGTTAATAACCAAAAGGACACTTCCAAAACAATAGATTGAATTTGTGCCTGTAAGAAGCTCAAATAAAAGCTATATATCTTTTACAATGTAGTGGATTGACTTAAATGCAACATATTAGTTTAACTTGACTTAAACATTGTTGTCTTTGTGTCCAGAATGTCCCTGACCTTCCTGAAACCACAGAGCACTTTAGGACAGACCTGTCCCGGAACCTGGCTGCACTGCATGAGATCTGTGCCATACATTCAGACGAGCTGCGGACACTGAGCAACGAGAGGGGAGCTCAACAGGTTAGACACACAAATCACACAGGAGTTTTTTTATTGACAAAAAATTGAAGAAAAAAATAAAATAAACATTGCTTGAACACTTAGGGGTGTGTGATAATGGTGATAAAAGATTTTATTGTTTTATTAAATTATGACAATCTCCTAATCTGGGAAGATCGTTGAATCGCGATACTGTGCATTCATTTATGCTCTCCTCTTCACTGCCAATTTTACTGTAAAAATGTCAGCATTTATATAATGGTTGAAATAATTAATAGGATTGACTGTGATTAATCAGTTATTGAAATTGTAATTGTCAACTAATTTAGTAATCAAATAATTAACTGGAATATTCAGACTAGCTGCTTACCCCCTCTGCCACTTATCCTGCGGTTAATAGTGTTGCAGTTAAAGAACTATGTAGCTTTTTATCTTTAATTTAAAAGTTCCGGTGTCAATGAGATGGCTTAATGAGTTGTTATGGGGTGAATGAAGCTCCTTTCCTTCATTTTGTGTCCTGGTGAAAAACCTACCTTGCAAGAATTGGTAAACAGACTGTTTTTGCTATTGTTTTTTCCCCTCACTGTTTAAAGGGCTTACTTTTTACATTTTTATGAAGCAACTTTCCAACACGACTTTGTCATTTTCCTCATTGACCTTTTTTCCTTTAATCTATCTCGTAGCATGTGCTGAAAAAGCTACTGGCCATCACAGAGCTCCTCCAGCAGAAGCAGGCTCAGTATGCCATGTCCAACAGCAACAGGTAGTACTGCACTTCCTCCTCCTCCTCCCTCCTCCATCTCTCCACCCATCCCTCCGTCACCCTCCGGGTCTACAGCGGACAGACGGGCATGCTCCACCCTCATCACCATGGCAACCCCTCCATCTCCCCATCACGTCCATTCGGTAGTCCGTACTCCCCCATACCACAAGTCCACCCGTTTGTGTGTCCCGTTCAAGAGAGCTACTATGCAACAACTACTACCGCCGCCATGCAACAGAGTACTTGAGAAAAATCAAAACTGACATCGATATATGCAAGTTCCCCTCATTCCAACTATGGGTACATTTCATTCCCTTAAACTAATTATGAGGGCCAAATATTGCAATTTTTAAATGTTTTGTTTTTTGTACCCGCTGTGTGTTGATAGCAAAGGTTGCCAAAGTTCCCCATTTAAAAGGACTGAAACCTGAAGAAGGTAGTAGTCCTCTTTTGCCCAACATTCTTGTAACTGGATTTTTGCTTTTTATACTGTAATTAGTGACTGATTTATTTTAAGAAAAGTTACAACAATATCTTGCAAAGTGCTGAGAGTAAGCATTTGTGTTTCCTTTGTGCTTTATTTTTTCTTTGTTTTCTAGATTGGAACAAAGTCTTTTACAAAAGTAATGCTATTTTATATTAAGAATAAATTATCTTGCTGGAATCATGAGTATATAAGTGAGATGAGCTGAATTCATTTTGTTGTTGTTTTTTGTTCAATTGTATCAGCTTTCTTTGATTATTTGGTCTCTATTCAAACTTGTTGCCAGACATACTCAGAAAAACCAAGTAAGAGTTTACAGCTGAAATTTTTAAATAGTCCAAACTGTATCAGACATGCATGCACTTATTAAACCGTTTTGTAAAGTAGTCAATGGAGTCATTATTTGTCCTGAGATGGAAGGATGTTGCACTTCATTTGTACATAAAATATATTTATTCTTAACAAATACAGAGATTGCAACAGATAGTAGCCAAAATGTGTTCTACTTAGTCACAATATAAATAGCATTACAATTTTCATATCAGGTCATCGTCGCTGGGGAAATCCTGGAGAGAAAAAAGCAAGTTTGATTAAAAACTTAAAAGCTTATGTATGTAAAAATTATTGATGAATAATATTGTCTTACGTCCTCTACTATGCGTGGCTCTTTTGATACATGGCCATCTTCTTCGTAGCCTCTTTTCCGTTTGCTAAAATACAAAAAAAAATACAATACATGTTGCTGGTGAACTTGTTTGTGTTCCCTTCAATTCATTTCACCACTCATTTTAGGATAGCTTTTGTACTGTCATTTTAGTTTGAACATCTCAATTTGACATAGCATTTCCCACAATTTCTTATAGTCATGCATGCACTTCTGACAAACGTGTGCACTTTATTTTACAGGACAGAGTGCACCATCATGTCACTGGCCGCTGCTATCCAGGTAATGTAAAAGGTGTAGCCAAATTGTACACCTGGCCAGCTCACAAGGGCGTGTCTGAAGACTGTATTTCAAAGCATGTGGCCTCCAGTCCAAATGCAATATAGCGGTTCAACTATGAAGAACCTACTTGCTGCATATCAGAAAACTATCCTTCCAAAGTTTACCCCAAATTGCTTTACCGATACCAACAGTGTGTTACATTGTACAGTTGAAATGGTGCCAGGCATGGAGGCCCCTTTTGTACCTTTAAATTCTGTCAGTTTGGATAAGAAAGAAGGAAATCCAAAGCAATGAAGTAGCATTATTTGCTGTCATCAGGGATTTTTAACATTGCACCTCGTTTTTTCCAAGACAACACAAGCCTTAAATCCCTTTGTATACACTAATCCTGTTTTAAAGCTCTTGAACGACGTCCACTGTTTTTTCTTTATCATGTAGCCTTGAAACTACAACTATTAAGGTGTTCTATGCTGCTTTGTTGATACATACTTAGACTTGTATAGAAGTGAGGTTTTTGTGTAGCTAAAATAGTCCGAATTCTTAGGAGGTAACTGTAACTTGTGCATGTGCTAACCCTGAATGAATTGTTTTAGTGAATGGGCCTACTTTCTGTACATGCTGCTCGAACATCGCCTAAAATCCCTTTTTTGCCACTTAGTGAGAAAGCAGGGTACCTCCTGGGTTTTGTAAGTTAAACTGACATTTGTAAATGCCGCTCTTGACAATGTTTATTTCTTAATTTACATCCAAAAACACTTAATTTATTTTTAATAACTCAAATGTTTTGTCAAATGCAAGCTTCTTGTTGTAGCTGTACATTTACCTTCTAGAACATGTAGATATCTTTACGTGACGCTGGATAACTTGAGAGTAAGTGTCAAAGTCATCGGGTGATTTAAATATGGCATTAAATATTTACATTTATCTGGCATAATTAAAATTTTAAATACTGTAAGGCCTAAATTTTGACACCTTTTTCAGACCTTGGGGATACCCTGGAACTCTCCCACTTTCCCTGCACTGACTGTTTTCTTTTTCATGTAGATTTCAACCACAGGAGTCATGTCATGCACAGATTTATGTTATAACACAAGTTGGCCTGGAGCGCCTCCTATTTTCCAGCCAAGTCTAAATCTGTGCCTGTCATAGCTTAAAAGGGAACAATGCAACTTTTTGTTAGCTTAATTACACAGCTTTTAAGTCAACATGGTGGCTAAATAAACCATTACAGGGTGAATAAAGCTTCTTCACTTTCTCCTGTACATCCTTTGATAAAAAAACAGGCTTGCAAAAATGACCTTGGTGTCCCTGGATGTCTTGAGTCACAAAAACACAAATTGCAACAGGTTTAAAGGAGCTCAAAGGAAAAGCAAGATGCAAAGATTTTTTCTCTTGAACTTGTAAGTACTATTATGATAGTCTATATTCTGCATTCTTGGGACAATTCTTTTTTTTAAAAAAGCAAACAAACGTTGCATTTCTCCCCTTCCAAAAAGTTTACCTTACCAAACTGTTTACTGTAGTTGCACTTAAGATACCACGGACCTCACCAACCTTTCACCAAGTGTTCAAAATATGACAGAGGTCAGCAAACTCACAATTGAGCCTGATGTGTTGCCTATATCAGCTGTGCTACTGTGCATAGGTGATATATGGTAGGTCGGAATGTGCCGTGCTCTAGTCGTTTTTGTGTTTTCATACAGCGGATAATGTGTTCCTTTTTATTTTTCTACCTGGTACTGAACCTTGAACCTTTTGCATCTTAGATACAACAACTTGGCAAAAACTGAATAAAAATTGACATACGACTGTGGGTTACTGGAGTCGCTTACTTGCATGTATTTTTGTGGTACTTCCACTTTTTCCATTATCCAGTTCAAGTCTTGACTTCAATTTAAAGGCAGTCCTGGTTTAGACTTGATGTAGAGTATAATTCCCATATTGTCCTAAGTTGTAATATTTTTTTCTAGGTTTAGATCTGGGTTAGTCCTGCTTTATTTGCGTCCAATAAAATAATACTTATAAAGGACAAAAATAATCATCATAATCACTTGTGGTGCAAGATGAATTAAGTAGAGATAGTAATGAGGTTTGTGTTTTGTTTTTTTCACTAAAACTAAACTAAAAATGTATTGTGAAATATGACTGGAACACTAACTTGTTTCTAATGACTTATATAGACCTTTAATGCTTTCAAACTAAATATATTGCAATGGTTTCTTTCCAAAATCTTCAAATGCACAGTCTAACATCTCTTATAAAGGCCACAATATGCTCTTACTTGCTTGTGGCAAATTCAGCATGAATCCTCTCCAGCTTCTGCTTGTATGCGTTCACCTCCTCTGGTTTAGGAAGTTCGTATTTCTTCATGATAATCTTCATTTCTAAAAAAAAAAAAAAAAAAGATTGTTAAAGTTAAACTGTCAATTCACCTAAAGCAGCTCTACAGTGACATCTAGTGGTGAACATTCAAAATGGCTACTTACTTCTCATGGAGTCGTACATCTTTGAGAGGGTCTCTTTGTCATCTTTCAAGCCCAAGCATTCAGTAACGTAACTAGACATAAAATAAAACAAAATATAAACCCTCCATCCAACTGTAAAATAATTAAAGTATTTTTGACGCACCTCTCCATATTAAGTCCAGCTCGTGATGCACTGTTCAGAATAGCTGTTAAAGCAATCTGAGAAGGAGAAAACAGCAATCCTATATCTGTCAGTGATGCCTGTGTCAGGAAGTCATCCACGCCCTTCCTCAGTGATTCTGGGTTTTCTAATGTTGGATATCTGGTCTGAAAATGAAATATAAAAGGAGTTACTTTTAATACAGAAAACTGAAAGGAGAATAGTTCTATATTTCATGACTAATCCTTTATAGTGCACACAATCTGTAATAGTATGAAAAAAAAGAGATTGTTTTGCAACACTTTACATTTACTGTATTGTAACAAGCAGACAGTTATAGCTTTCAGACTAAATATCTAAACAACTGGATTTGAACTACTTTGAACAAGCATTTTTTTCTTGAACTTTTCTTAGTTCATATTGACTTAGCAGTCCACAAACTTACTTCACTACTAAGCGAAAAATATACCCTATCAAGTATATATTTTGCTTATAACATAATCCTCAGTGTTCGTATGAGAAAGACAACACATTTGGAATCAACACTGTTTAGTAATAATCTAATTTTAGCACTAGTTTTGTTTCTGATTTTAATGAGCATATTTTTGTCAACTCTAGTAGCGATATCAACTAACCTTCAGGTCAATAAGTAGCCCTTCCATGGGTCTGTAAGGGTTGTGGACGACCAGATGGAAGTTGAGTTGTTGGATCAGTAGCAGCTCATACTCCAGTATCTGCTCCGCGGCTCTCTCTTGTCCCGCGGGGGTCTCATGGACGAGGTTAGCTACAAACTGACCACTGGACACGTTGAACTCATCCACTTTACATGACAAGTATGCACATGTAAGCCTACAGCAAAAAGGTAAGTGTAAAGTAAAAGAAAATTAGTAACAATATTCAATTTCTGTGTATATGTGCAGTGGTTACAGTATCTGATGTTGTTGTAAAGTTTAATGTACTTACAGTAAGCATTTTTATGTATACATTTTTATGGTTCTCAAAGTGAGGTAGAGTTAATACAGGTGGTACGCAGAAGTCTTTTGCAGATACATTTATGGTTGAGGAGCCTCATTTAACCTGTCCAGCTTTAGACCTATTTTAGACTTGACCCAGTTCAGGTTTGGTTTGGCCTTTGTTTATTTATCATTTACACCTGGTTTAATCCTAGTTTAGATGTGGTTTAGTCCCATGTCTTCCTTATTTTATAAAGCATTGTCCATTATTAGCTTTTTGCTTTCCTTGTTTTAGATCTGCATAAGTCCCGGTTTATTCTTATGTTATTATTTCTCTTGTGTTAATAATTGTAACTTACATAATAATCCTCGGATGGAACTCCATGACTGAGTTGTTGAGGTAGAATCTTCTGAAGTACATTATGGCTGTACCCTGCACAAATTCAGAGTTAAATATTATTAATAGATGTCTGATTAATAGATGTCAAGTCAAAACCCAATATCAATATTTCTATGGCTGACAGTAACACCTACCACAACAGATTTGGGCATAGCAGGTTTGAAAGCATTGCAGAAGTCCAGCATCCTTCTCTCATAGTGCCTCAATAAACAATCCTCTTCGTGACGCTTCAAGAAGATGGATTCACTAATTCCAGACTGTTTGCAAATACAAGAAAGAAAGAATGTAAGAATTTGAAGCAACTATTTATTTAGAAAAGCTTCCCATTTAGGGTTATGGAAAAGCCTCTACCTTCACGTTTTCTAATATTTTCTTGCAGAACTTCTGATTGGCCTCACATCTCAGCAACTCCAGTTCACCCTCGTTCGGAAATATCCAGTACTTTTTATGGGAGCTGTTGTGGAACATCACGACTTCTCCAAAATCTCCCCCAGAAAGCAAAAACAAAGCTAAAGCAGCCTATTAGCGCGTTAGCATTAGCATTTACCTGTTTTATCTGTGAACGCAACAACACATAACCTTCCTCAACGTCATGAATACTTGCAAACTAGGCGAAAAAATAGAAAAAGCAATAATAATGTATATGTAACGATCAAAAGCTACAAAATACACTTTAGAAGCTTGTCGCAGAAGTTGAACAGCTCCCTGACGCTTATTGATGACGTAACGTACGCTGCCACCTGCACGTGCGCATACTTTTGTGCGCGTGTGTCTCCTGGGGTTTTATTTCTTAAAACTTTAAATATATCGCAATTTCATACGAATTACAGGCCCATACAGTCAATTTTGGAAATACTATACACTAAAAGAAGGTTCAAAATGACTGAGAGTGTGACAAAGTTATTTTTGGCCATTATTGTCGGATTAGACCTAATTACAGTTTAGACCTGGTTTTATAAAGCCTAGTTCAGACCTAGCTTTGTTTCTGTGAATAGGAATAAATAGTTAATATTTGTTTTCCCCAGAATTAATCAAAAATGCGACATAGGCCCATCAGGCAACTGTGAGAAAAATAGCCTACTTGAACCCCCTTGGCTTCACTCCATGGTTTAAGGCTAAATTTAGACTCCTGGTAAATGTGTGGCTTGGTGGTGAAGTTTAGCTTTATGAAAACTGTCAAACAAATCAGTCAAAACGCTTGGACTCAGAGCAGTGGCATAAATCACATGTAGCCTACATGTTTAAGACGGAGCCACTCAACCCCCTCCCGTGTTTCTGTATACCGTCATTTGCATAAACATGAGTCATTTATGAATAATAAATGCCCGTGTACTCAGCGGGCAGCCTTTAATTTGCATATCACCACCGCTACAGTTTTATTTCCTTAGTGCGGTCCTATCACGAAACCCTTCAAGCCTGCATAAACGAGGAAAACGAGAGAGAATTGTTGCTGTTTTAACAGGTACGTGGCATTATGGCGCTTTCACTCTCATCTTTGCTTTCTCTCTGTGCCCTTTTTGAATTTCACGGTTGCGGTTTGGTTTTGCGGTGTTGTTGTATATGCACACGGTTCAATATCTGGTAGTGGGCAAGCTTACAATATCCATAGCTGGGACTAGTCGGACTGAAATGCATAAACATGAAGCGGCGATGCATTATTGATGAGAGCATTGCTACGTTTACTGTAGCATGTGTGCGCGCAATGCGTCATGTGCTCGTCCACGTTGTCAGCCTGGGCTTACACCTTTTTCTTCTCTTTTTTTGCATGGTTTTACCAAAGGCTTTCTGGAAGCTGAATATTGCAGATGCATGTCTGTTTTGCAGGTTCAACATTTTGTATAAACTCTATTAGCAAAAAGGACACATTGCACACATGATAATGTGGACACATTGCACACATGATAATGTGGACACATTGCACACATGATAATGTGGACAGATTGCACACATGATAATGTGGACACATTGCACACATGATAATGTGGACACATTGCACACATGATAATGTGGACACATTGCCAACCATATCCTTGTTTTCCTCATCCTTGCTTTTTAAACTGTTTTCCCCATGCCAAGTGACTACATTGTAAACCAAATGAAATAAAGTAAAAAAAAAATATTAAAGTAGCCTATATTACAAATGATATATTTTTTTTCACATCACAGGATCATTTTCACTTTTTGGTTTAGGATAAATGTAAGTGTAGTGTCTATTTCCCTATGCCCAGTTTTTTTGTGAATTATTATGTAAGGCTACTCAAATAGCCAGTTTTGTTGGACTGCTTATTATTGTGGTAGGTACAAGTGAGGTGAGGTTGTTATTTGATCTGGCTGGTAGTCCTTTATGGGAAATAACAGCGTAGGCTACTGGGTGAATGTGGGGCATGGCATCACTATACCTGGATGATTTCTGAATGTCAGGTTAGGTTGATCTCTCCATCTTTTGTTGTTTGTATTTTTACTGCATGAAAATCTGTTCTGACATACCAAAATTACACATTGCACTATATCAATGTAAAACCAGTACAAACTGACCCTCACAACACATTATTGTCTGCCCATGACTTTGTAAAATAGTCACAAAAAAGCAAAGATTGCATTTTGATCTTGAATTACTATAAATTATTTAGGCACCCCATTGCTAATATTGCAGAATATTTTTGGGCCAATGAGCCAGCTTAATTTTTGTCTCTCCTCAACATCCAAATCCGCTTTCCCATCACACACACACAAATCAATTAAACCTGGTCTCAAACTGTCTATTGGTGCATATTAATTATTTTGCCCTTCATTTTGCATAATGCGCTCCCAACCCCCACATCAATTTGCATGATCGTTGCCGTGGTTACCCAGGGTGGCAGTGTGGATAAGAGACTCTCCTCCAAGGACATTCAAGAAGAAGTAGACACTGGGTCAGGTGTAATGTACTGGCATTGACTTCATCCACCAAAAACAAGATGGCTGCAGGGCCTTTGAGATGATATTGTGTCACTGGGATTGAAAAGTGTGTGGCCTTTTTTGTTTTGTGTGTGTTATAGGGATGAGTTTGTATTCTGGTGTGATTGGTGTGACTGAAAAATATCAGAGCAGTGATTCTTCATTTTTTTTACTGCTATAGATACCATTTCAAGAGACTGAAGTGGAGACTAAATCAAAGAAATCAAATCCAGGACTAAACCAGAGCTAAACCAGGACTTAACAGGGTCTAAATCAAGACTAAGCCAAGACTAATAAAGGGAAGTGCTCTAAACCAGGTCTGAAACATGGCTAAACCAGAGCTAAATCAGCAGTAGAATGGCCCTGAATGCCACCAATTTTACCAGTCCTATACTTTGCTATACACTAAGATAAACTGCTCTTCAGTAGAAATTGTGTACGTATTTGTAATTCAATTTCCCTCAATATGGTTTTCTTTAGGTATTGTTGGGTATTAAAAACAAGATGGCTGCAAGGCCTTGTATCTGTCTGTGGATTAGAGAAAGTGCTTGGACTTTTTGGAGCATAATGTGGGATAGTGTCCCATAAATTGAGTCTGCGTCCCACATTTTGACACATTTGCCATTACTATTTGTCTCCAGGTTTATAAATCATCTCGAAATCTCAAAATAGACTCTGAGCAAGCAGCAAGCCACTTCTGAAGCTGGCATTATACATTATGAGTTGGTAATTAGACATGCTAAATTATGATAGCCTTTTTTTTTTTAACTTTCCCCCTACATTTGTAACATGCCCCATATTTTACCACTTTGACCCATGTTCTTTCTAGGGTGCAACCTCTTTGTATAGCTGTTTGTTTGACTTTAAAACACGATTTCTAGCTGTTGCATTTGTGTGTTTGTATTTAAATAAGTCTGTATGGTTTTCTCCAGGTTGGCATTAAGCAGCCACGGTTTTTCTGTCTCCCCTTCCCCCTCCCCTCTCTACACAGTGCCCCCCGCCGCCTGCCTCACTGCGGGCCCTAATTGAGCTTTGTGTCTACCGCCATCTCTCCCCATTCAAATCCACACTCATTTGCATAGAGCAAAGGACAGGCTCCCCAGCTGTACAGTACAGCACTAAATGAGGAACACAGACCCACTTTACGTGATGTGAATACTAAGCAGCGCAGGGAGACGGGAATTTTTTATGTTTCTTAGAAAATACAGCTTTACCTGAGACATGAAGGAGGGATAGATGGATCAAACCAGTGTTTTTCAAGAGCAAAGGCACACTTCCCCGAGTCGCACTAAATAGACGCTGACGTAGTATAAGGGGTTATTTGTTCATTGCGTCAGTTAGGTATTAGCTAGACAGTGAAATACCAAATCAGTGGTAGTCAACAGGTACCCAAAAACACATGGGTAAAAAAACCTGAAAGTGTTACACAATAAAAAATATTTGATATTTCATAACCATGTGGGATATTGCAATGTTTGCTCTATTTTAATTCAAGTTCAATTAAGCATAAATAGACCAGGACTAAAAAAGGCCAAAGAAAGACTAAATTTAGGAGATTAATTCATGTTTATTCACCCTTTAATAGGAAGAATTATTTCAACAGGATAAGTGGTCAGACTAAAGATTAAATGTGTGATTGTGAATTGCATTTCCTGATATTGCCATAATGATAATTTTGCTGTATGTAGTGCAATCGTAATAATTTGTCTCATTCCCTTACTAACAAGTTTGCCAAGAATACATATTAATAGTAGAAATTCATTATTGTTGAGAATATGATGGATTATTTGCAGATTTAGGTGATAATATGGTAGACCTTACTACACTATAATTCAAGAGCCGAGCCAATTGCATGGTTTTAAATCAGCCCCATTTTGACTTGCACGTCATGAAACTGTGTAGAAATACTGACACATTTTGTTAAGAGCACGCCGAGTAAAATAATTATGTTTCATTTCTGACCACTCTCCTAACCACTCTTAACAGAAAACGTTAAGCACACCTTTAACAGACAACTCCAAACTCCTCGAGGCCAATTCATTTTTACATTTTCAAACATATATTGAGGGGATTTGTGACATTTCAGCTCATTTCTGGATTCAATCAAAGTCATAGCTCCGGGGAGAGTAAAAAATGGCACGGCTCTTTGTGCTAAATCCAACTGTCCTTGGACGTCTCTGTGCACTGCTTGGAAACATTCGGAATTGGGTGGAATTTGAGGAGATGGTTTAACTTTACCTTGGATGCAAATTGAACAGGGCGTTTTAAGTGTGTGAAAAAAAGCCGCATATTGTCAGCTGTAATTTCTTTCCATTTTTCTTACACATTTATTTAGATACAAAATGAAGAGAAGACATTGGCTTTTTTGAAGGCAGCATTGCATTCAAAAGTACTTTAAATCCCAAATTGCCCTGCGTCCATCTTTCAAATTCTTTTAAAGGTGCTGTAGATTTTTATATGTAAACCTCACATATAGCAACACATGATGAACAAATATGTGTAAAAAAAGAATAAATATTAAATGGATCTATCCGTAATGTTGTAATTGTTAGAGTAAATTGAAATTCCTGAGCATGTGAACACAACATGCATTAATCAGAATATATTTGCAGTGAGAGGGCTGTGCATCTTAATCTAATTAGAGCCAAAACGCCTGAATGTAAACCGAGAATTAGAAGATTGAGAATAAAAAAAAAAAACGTGATAGTTGATTCTTGTGTGGGGCAGGGCCTTCCTTTCTTAATGCCTGGGAGTGCCAAATCCTCACCAAGCCCAAACCATTTCTAAATGTCTCCTTTGGAAATGCAAATTAGGTTTAAAGGCTGCACCTGAAGGATAGAAAAATTAGGGAATGTCATTTTGCATATTTTTTTTTCAATTTGCAGGAGGATTTTTGACCTTAACTAAAATGTCTTTCAATGTTGCACACATACCAGCCCCGAAATTGAATCACAGAAATGGTAGTGTGCCGCTTTTAAATGACCCAATGAAATAGATGATATTTTTTTTTCCATTGATGATATTTTGATATTAATGTTAGTATTTAATTATGAGAGATAAT
>JAVQKG010191116.1:0-10841 GCA_036025885.1 Hypseleotris bucephala
TTAAAGTTTTTATCATTGGGCCATTAGCACCATTAATACACACTGACAGACACACAACTAAGTACTTACACTGATTATTTGAGACATTGAAATTTAATAAAGCTTTGTATCTTAACTTCTTAACTTATCTTGACACTAGAAAAACTGTTAGCTGTAGCTGTAGAACCACTAGGGCTATTAAGTATAACATGGACCAGACATTTTTACAGAGAGAGCCTGGGTGTAAAACGGGGGAAATGTTAAAAGAAATAATGTTAAATATATGTTAACCAGTGTTTGTGTATAAATACAAAAAAGTCACACTAACCCCTCTTATTGACCTCCAGGTGCCTCAGGAAGCCCCAGTCAGCCTAACGCCGGGAAGAGGAAGAAACTACCTGTGGACAGCGTATTTGGGAAGTTCGACGATGAGGAGGCAGACGAGCAGCCGAGGAAGAGGAAGCTGGTGCCTCTGGACTATGACGACGATAAGAGTCTAGGAGTGGACGGTGCAGGACTGTCGAGTATCAAAGGAGCCAACTCAGAAGAGAAACGCAAACACATCAAGAGCCTCATCGAGAAGATCCCCACAGGGAAACCAGAGCTGTTCTCATACCCGCTGGACTGGGCCATGGTAGACTCTGTAAGTGGGATTGGAATAGATTTGTAACCCCTAAAATAAGGAGGAGATTAAGATTTTGGTCATAATAAGGATGGATGTATAAAAATGGATACATGATTTGGACAGCTCATGTTAGAGGGGCCAGATTGAGATGGTTTGGACATGTACAGAGGAGGTAAAGGGAATAGATGGGAATATAAGGATTAGGTTGAGGTTAAAGCTACCAAACAGGAGGCCTAGAGCAGTGGTTCTCAAACACTGGGTTGGGGCCCATAAGTGTGTTGCCATAGATTTTTGTTGGGCCAGAAAAATGGTTTTGGTGTGTTGATAAGCATCATCAAATGGACAAAGAAAACGGAGAAAAAATTGCATTAAATAAGACATTTGCAAACAATTAAATAATTACTCAAAAAGCAGTTGGTTTGTGATTATAATGGTCAAACTAAAAATGGAGCCCCTGTAAAAAGCTTGAGAAACACTGGGAGGACACAAAGTTAGTTGGTGGCCGAGATGAAAGATTCAGCAAAAAGAAACATAAAAAACATATTTTGAAATGATGTTTTTTTTCTTCAGACGTTAATGGAGAGGCGGGTTCGACCCTGGATCAATAAGAAAATTATTGAGTACATCGGAGAAGAGGAGGCAACATTAGTAGACTTTGTTTGTTCAAAGGTAATACTCCTGGTGCAGCTGTGTGGTCAATATAAATTCTTTTCATCATTATTTTATGAAAAAGCTCTCATTAACTGTTAACTATTTTTTCAGGTGATGGCTCATAGTACACCACAGACTATTCTGGACGATGTAGCTATGGTGAGTACTTGCATTAGAAAACAAACATTGATTTTTGCATGGGTAAAATTACTGGTAGCTAATGTAATTTCCTGCATTAATGGTGGGTTGCTTTTCCCCCCTGTTTAGGTACTTGATGAAGAAGCTGAAGTCTTCATAGTCAAAATGTGGAGGCTGCTCATTTATGAAACGGAAGCAAAGAAGATTGGACTTGTAAAATAATAACTCAATGAAGCTTTTGTTTTTCCATACGTTGTCTATAAAAGTGTATCTTTACATTATGTCACATCCCGGAAACGAAGCGGCTTCTTCATAAAACAGCTCCTGCTTTTGAAACATTTGCACAGCTTCATCTTTACTCTGGACAGACTCAGGCCTCATCTCATCTTCAGGTGCTCATTGTATTGTGTGCTAATGTTGTAAATACATTTGACTGAAGGAAGAATGGACACTACTGACAAGACGCCACACTTGATATCTGCTTTACTGGCAATTTCTCCCTTATTTATACACGTGCCAACTCACATTATTAGAAAAAGGGGTAGACGATATGGTCAAATGTTAATACGCCAAGATTACAATTTTGAATTTATCATAATTTTGCTTTACTTTTAATTTTTTGCCTTACACAGAAGACTACTGCAACATAAAACCAGTTTTACCACGAATTGTACATCCAATCCAATGATGATAACACTTAATATTAGTATTTTTTTCCCATTAATATTAACATTTAAATTATTGTGAAGAGCAGAGCATAAACTCACTGTGTAACGATTCAACGATCTTCCAAGATTTGCTCGCTCTTAACTTTATTCAAGATTCAATTTTTATTGCCATATCGCTCACCCAAACTAGATTACCAACTGGTTATTAGGTCCACTAGTTTTCAAGACTCGAGATAGCTTGTACATGTAGTTAGCTGAACACAACCAAGGATCTTAGTTTCTTTGTCAGTAAATTTGCCACGCGAGCTAATTTCCGGAATACCTTGAGTTTTCTTTTCACATTCCTTGTGATGGTACAGTATGTAGTTGTCCCATCTCTAAAGGCACTGGCTGATACTGGATGAAATAGTCAGCTCTGGAAGCACACACCTCATAACCACTAAAGGAAAATGAGCAATGAAAAAAAGGATGCTCTCATTTGTTTTTGTATTGGTGAACATTTGAATAAAAGAACATTTTTATAAGTTGTGTTGATTAGTTGAGGCCTTATTGAATTCCAGGTGCAAGTCCCAAGCCCAAATAAGTGAAAAGGGTTTGGTCAAGAAGATAAATGAAAATAACTGCTCTGGTGTGGTTGAATACAATTTCGGACCATTCACAAAGATTCTTAATTGAGTTAACGTCTGGATTCTGGCAACCAATTCATGTGTTGAAAATGATGTCTCATGCTCCCTGAACCAAACTTTCACAATTTGAGCCTGATGAATCCTGGCATTATCTTGGAATATGCCCGTGCCATGAGGGAAGACAAAATCCATGATGTAATACCCTGGTCATTCAGGTTCAGGCTCTTATCTTTGTTTAGTTAAATCCAGGTGGTGTTTATAGCATGTCACTGTCAGACGCTGAAAATTGAATTGTACCAAAAAAATTTTTGGGGGGGTTTCTTGGCAAGTTACCAAAGTATGTGACAAATTGATTTATTACCAAGTTGGTAACGGTGTTGACAGCTTGCATTAATTACTAAATACATGCACTACTGATGTGTGTATAGACCCATTGTGAATCAGGTCAGTCAGGTAAGATATGTCAGGATTCGACAAGAACACACAGAGTTCAAAACTTCCAGAGGTTTATTGATGCCATGTAAGCTACACAAGTATTATGGTCTCACCAGTAAATACTCTGAATCAGCACATACTGCTTTGAGCCTGTCCTCTTTAATCCCAGTCAAAGATGAATCATGGAAACTAAAGACACTGGGCTCTTACGCAAAGGGAAGTGAAGGCCACTGCATATAAACAGCTTTAGTTATTTATTCAAATTGTATTACTTAAAAATAGTGTAAATGCATTTTTATATTGTACTTTTTGTGTCCATGTTGGGGCAGAAGATGACCATTTTGTCCTCTCAAGCCAAACTTACTAAACCAGAATGTTGGCCGATGAACTATAGACACAACTTATGAGAGTTAACATATGGGACCCAGTGAGCTTTTCTGTCCACACATTTTAGATGATTTCCTTCTGTTATTTCCTGATGAAGTTAATAGACTTTAATCTTCTGTCTTGGCCTCCATCTCCTCCGCATCATCGTCACCGTCCACCTCAGCGTTCTCTCTCTCCAGTCGCTCCAGTTGTCGAGCCAGCTCTGTCTCGTCGGTGTCAGTCACCACTTTAGGCTGAGGACAGATTAAGAGTTTTTAGATAGAGAGCATTAAACAAAAAGTTAAAGCATCAGTATTAATGCTTCATGACATACCTGTCTGAACTTATCCAGGCCTGAAACTGGCCCAAAGACTGATCTCTCCATCTCTATCTATTACAATAACTGCCCCAATAGGATAGTATAAGCACATATGGTCAACCCTTTAACCCAAAACATCTCACCTCCATCTGGATGTTAAAGACACCTCTCTTCTCTTCGATCTTCTCTTTGATAGCAGCCATGGCCTGGTTCAGGACAGACAGTCCCTCTGTACGCTCCAGAGTAGTTGTGGTCATCACATATCGTGGAGGAGCGATTAGGTTGATCTGTAACACAGTTGTTGTATTACTGGAAAATAACTAGTGAAATTATGTATATTAAACTATACCAGTATGATAAGTACCTTGATTGGCATAGTTTCTGTGGAACAGCAGAGTCCTGCTCTCAAAGCCTCCTTCACTGCATCAATGCCCTCATAGCCATAACATGCAACCTCAATGTCTAAGAATACAAAACAAATGTCACGAATAGGCCTTAACTAACAGGACATTTAACTAATAAAGATGAATGAATAAATATACCTGCTCTGATTTTGACGGCCTGTGGAGTCAGTCTTCTGTTAATGTTGTCAATGAGGACATTCCTCTCTTCTTCTGATAGGTCCAGCCCATCTAGGATTGCTGGATCTCTGAAGGATTAATAGAAGTTAATGAACACTGTGGAGTGATAAAACAATAAAACCTGTGTATATATAGTATAAAGCAGTCACTCACGACACAGCCTGTTTGAAGACATCGTAGGCTCCATATCCAGGCCTCTTGTACTTCTCGTCGAACACCCAAGCTGTGCGCTGGTACAAACTCTCCAGCTGCTCGTCCTTACTGTATTCAAGCACTTCAGCCACGTGCCTCAAGATACTGTAAACCTGATAGTTCAACAAAACACTACATCAAGTACACACAAGAAATAATATACAAAACATAAATCATTTAGATGTTAGCAAAGCTAAATGCTGGAAAATAGAGGTTGACTGCTTTGCAGTATAGGCTCTACCAGAAAAAGTACTGAGACAAATTATTATCTACATTGGTTCCCATAGTGGGGCCCCTAATCGATATGACTTAATAGAAGTAATATAATATAAAAGTACAAGTATAATTATAATTGTATCATTGATCATAAATACTGCTAATACTACTCTATAAATACTACTATGAAGCCACATTTAGTCCCAATTAAATGTTTTGTATTTCTATGACATTACATTACATTTTTGGATAACTGTTGGGGGCCGTAGAAGGTTTTCTGATTAATAGGGGTACCACGAAGCTCTAGACTAGAATCAAAGATGTTTTTCAAACTATAACTTACAGTTTTAGATTTGGTAAATTTATCTTCACACTTGATGGCTTCTTCTGGAGACACTCTTCTTTTGGATAAATCAATGTATCCTGGCGAGAAAAAATAAGAACATAATTAGTTAAACCACAAAAAAAAAAAAAAAAAGATGCTATAGTACTGCCTGTAGTCTCCACTTACCCTTTTCTTTGTCTACTCGGATGACGACCACACACTCGTTACGGCCGATGCGGATGAGTTTGTTGATGGAGCGGATTCGTCTTCTGGACAGCTCACTGAGGAGGATCATGCCCTCGATATTGTTGTACTCCAGGAGACTGACGTAAGCACCCATCTCTGCTATAGACCTGACGTTCACCATCACTACGTCCTCCACCTCCGGGAAACGGTGCTGGTAAAATCGACAGCTGAGCCCCGGCATTGCTGTGGACACAGCAAGCACACAGTAACATTAATACAATATAAAGATAGATTTATAATTTCAATCATCATCTTTTTTGACTTGGGTTTGAAAAGTATTTATTACATTTGCCTTACAACATTGTCCATAGTTTATCCTGTAATGGTATGTAAAATGAAAATTTCTGTTAACAGGAGTTAATTGTTTGCCATGTCCCTAACGAACACAATGTAAGGAACATCCAAGTAATTATATAATTTACTGAAATCACCAGTTCAACATTGAAGTAATAAAACTGCCATTTAACAAAGGACAACGTTTCAAGCTAAAAATATCCTTAACGGATTACAGGAACTAAATACACCAAATATCTCATTAAAAAGGTATATTCAACAGGATTTCTGTCAATGAATGGGATGATGCAATTCAGCAGAAAGAGAATCCCCCTTCTCATTTTAGAAGAATTTTACATCTGCATACACACGACCCCACCAGTTATGTCTTTATTTGTGTGCGGTTCAATATACAAATACAAAAGTGGCTCATAAAACGATGAAAGGTATTTAATGTTAGGACGAACAGCTGTTATACTCCACAAACCGCTAGCTGGTGGCTAACACCGGCTCCAGCTCAGCCTCACATGCGGCACATGCCCTGCTGCCGCGGGGTTAGCCTTTAGCTCCACGGCTAGCATCGCATCTGTCAACGGTCCCCAAAAACACCCCTATAAACTCACCTGTGTTATAAAGTTAGAAGCCTATACACTGGAATGGTCCGTACTGTCGCTTTGTGAATGTCACTTGATGTTTGTTTAGGTGTTTTTGATGCAGATTTCGGGCCCGTTAGCTCACGTTCATGGGTGTGCTAATTTTTCAACCCGGAAGAGATCGTTAGAGCTGATCGTCTCACACATGCGCAGAGCGGGTCTCAAACAGTCACATGACCGGACCAGCTGATCAGCAGTCGGACAAGATCACGAACATCACCTCCATCTATGCTCGTAATCCTGCACGAAAAACATATATATTTATGTACTGTAGGTTTAGTTGTATATACTAGTCCCAAACCTATATTTCTAGCGTAAATTTAAATTATTATAGATTTTCTGAAGGACGCTATCATCGACCAGAGGACAAGAAGATGTCTGGAAAAGACAGGATCGACATATTCCCCTCTAGAATGTAAGCAGCTTGTTTGCTAGCTTATGGCTAACTCTCTGTCAGTACTATATAGCTAATGTATGTCACATATTTAGCTGTATATTTGCTAAATGTTCATACTATTGCACTGTCTAGCGTCGGTTTAATGATGGCCAGACTGCAGTTTAAAAGAGGAACAGCCTAAATTTGTCATGTGATATCACCCTGGTGTGAGCTGTCAGACTGAAAAAATATAATTGAAATACACTTGTACATATTTTCTAAAGGAATTCAAGTTGTCCATAATTACATACGTGCCCACTATTTTATGAACACCATGTATTAATGTAATGAGAAATTTCAATGCTTACTAATTTGTTACAAGATACAGGAAAATATTTTTATACATTTCCTTTGCTGGCATCTTACATTTATTTATACAGTTTACCACAAGCGATTTATTTATTTTTTCTGTATCTTATTTTATATTTTACCTAATGCATCTCACATATTCTTTGTAAACCCATTCAAATGTGTTTGCTTTTGCTAATATGTTCACTAATAATGACATGTCTGCATTATGCTTGTGTTCTTAGGGCTCAGACCATTATGAAGGCTCGTCTGAAAGGAGCTCAGACTGGACGTAACCTGCTCAAGAAGAAGTCGGATGCTCTCTCCATGCGCTTCCGCCAGATTCTGCGAAAAATTATTGAAGTCAGTAACTTACCTACAATAGCCAACAGTATCCAACTACTATATATAATAATAGCCAACTACTATAGATATACTATAGACTATCTTGTAATATCTGTTTTTGTAGTGCAGCTTTGTTGGTCATTCTATGTGATGTCTTGTTTTATTAGTACCAGTGTGACTAATTTGTAAAACCTAAATAGTCATTATACTAAAAATTGTAAATAAAGAAACAATGAAAGGCTATTGACAATGAATTATGTCAGTTTGTACATATTAGAAGAATAATTAGTTAGTAAAAATCTTCAAAATAATTTATTGCCAGCATCTGTTACCTTCTATAGACCAAGACTAAGATGGGGGAGGTGATGAGGGAGGCAGCCTTCTCTTTAGCCGAAGCCAAGTTTGCTGCTGGAGATTTTAGGTGAGATATACTTTTAATTTAATTCACATATCATTTTTCTTATTTACATTTAAAATTTTGTTTCTTGAAGTATTTTTGTTTTTTGTACATTTGTTGTTTCTATTTGCAATTACTTGTTTTTTCCTGATACATGAACCACTTTCAGCTAATCCTCTATATAAAATTAGGGCCTTAAGATGTTGCCTTTCTCATTTATTTTTCTATAATATATTTCTATTCTGTTCACAGCACGACTATTATCCAGAATGTCAATAAAGCCCAGGTGAAAGTTAGAGCTAAGAAGGACAATGTTGCAGGTCAGTATTCAGTTTAAATCACCCAGTCAATAACCACAAACTAAACTTCTTATAGCATTATTTACATTTCTTTATTATGTATTGAAGTAAAGATTTTAAAACAGATTTTTACATTTTTCAGGTGTTACTCTGCCTGTTTTTGAACACTACCAGGAAGGAGGAGACAGTGCGTAACCCCTCTATGCAAAGCTCATTCAAAAGAAAACAATATGCTTCTTTGACTGCTCTAAATATTATCTTTGTTAATAATCAGGTTATGAATTGACTGGTTTGGCTCGAGGAGGAGAGCAGCTGTCCCGATTGAAGAGAAACTATGCTCGGGCCGTGGAGCTGTTGGTGGAGTTGGCCTCTTTACAGGTAGGGGGCGCTATAGAAATTGTTTAAGGCTGTATTCCCTTGTTTGGTTTGTTAATTATATGGGACTTTTCTGGCTAAATAATGGTTAAATAAAAGAAGGTAAGAAAACTATACAATAAAAGTCAAGCCACGCTATTGTTGTACTAATTAAAAGCTAACATCTTTCTGCATTACAGCCATAGGAAAAATGCACATGACTAAATGCTCATATAATTTGTTCTTTTCCACTTTTCAGACTTCATTTGTGACTCTGGATGAAGCCATAAAGATCACCAATCGTCGTGTAAATGCAATTGAACATGGTCAGTACCTAAATACCTAATAGTACATCAAGTAACTATGAGTAATTTAATCATGGCTTACCTTTTTACATTATCCTGCAGTGATTATTCCCAGGATTGATCGCACGCTGACCTACATCATCACAGAACTGGATGAGAGAGAACGAGAGGAGTTTTACAGGTAAACCCACACACACGCACAATTGTATTATTAAAAGACGCAAAGATAATCTGTACTAATTTTATACATTTTTGTCATTTATTGAAACCAGTTTAGGTCAGTTGCACACAAACATGAACATATTATAGAAAAGTTTGGGCTGTATAGTAAATAGGCAAAACAAACTGTTACAAAACATAATGTCGTTTCTATATATATAAAACACAAACCCAAAGCTGTGTTTAATTCGGCCATGTTTGAGTAATTAATTATGTTAAGCAAACTGCAAAGTGCTACCTTCACTATGCTATCTTATTGCAGGGGAGTGTTTAGCTGTGAGGGTTTGACAAAGCTTTGTTTATATTGCAAAAGAAGAAAAAAATGGTTGGGAGCTCACCAAAAGAGCTTGTATTAGATAAAAATTGTGTTTCATGTTGCAAATCATTCAATGGTGACCTAAATGTAACCAAAATAGACAGTGAAATGTGCAAAAATAGCGAGTAAACAAACCTAAAAATGATTTTACAACATGGACAAAATAGAGTTATACACTATTGGATGTACTACAAACACATTCCATTTTGTTATATCCTGCTACAAAATGCTACACAAGGGACCTTTTGAACAACACCTATTCCACCATTTTGTTCTTTAGGCTGAAGAAGATCCAGGAGAAGAAGAAACAGCTCAGGGCAAGGACGGACCTGGAGATCGCTGAACGTCTGGCTAAACTGGGCCCCATAGCGGAGCCGGCTAACATGCTAACGGAGGAGACTGACGAAGACTTGCTGTTTGAATAATCATTGACAACACAAAGAAAACATCATATTTATTCTGTGCCTCTATCGGGCCATGTCTTCTCATTGATGCAAGTTGTGTATGTGTTTGAATGTGAGTGGTTAATTAATGTATTATTTCATGACTGGACGCACCATTTTTGTCAGCTGAAACATAAACTGCGAAATATTCTAAAACGATATTCACTCATGCCTTGACAGTCCAATTCAGTATCTGTGTGTATGGAGCTGTAATTATCTCAGTTTCTTCATATGTAATATCATTGTGCATGCTGTAAAAATGTGAACAGTTGTAGATTTCAAAAGTTGCCCATCCCACTGCTGACCTTACTGTGTTAGTTTTGGGGGATCATTTTTTTGTAACCTCTATGGAAGATGTTTACCGTTGCACCAAACCCTCATTTTGATTCTAAAGCTGTAAAAACATGGTGTGAAAGTGACCAAAAAATATCATCTAAATAAATATGTGCTCTATATCAAAACATGTGTTGTAGGTCTTCATTTTGTTTTTAAATTTTTAATTTCTGTTAAAAAATGTGTTCAATTTTGCGCCACTTTTGATGGTTTAGTCCTGGTTACCTTTGCCAATTTCTTCAACATATTTGGAAAGTAACAGATATCTAGATGGAAGCTTTTTTAGACATTATTTGGCATTATCTTGGTCTTTTAAACAACAATATCCAAGCATTTTATATATTTCAGTACTGACCATACATATACTCCGGCAAATTCTCAATAACTTCATCTGAGTCTAGTGTAAATTTGACATATTTTGTTAAAACAATGTTTAGTTTGGATATTGATACACTTTTTAAGGTATATCTCTTTGTCCAACTAAACCACACAGGTAGGTGTGAAATACCAGCTACCTTTGACACTAAATTGCTCTCACATTTACAGTACTTTCAAATAATTAGATGTAACAGGCATAGAACGTATATAGAGGTTTATACCGCATAAATTCAATATAAACAGGACATGGGTAGCCTGCACTCTGTGGTTCTCAAACTGGGGTGTGGGCTCCTTTATTGGTAAACAGGCTCTTTCTATTGGTACAGAGAAGTCCTTTTTTAGACCCATTTTCAGTCCTGGTTTGATCCTAAATTAAAAATTTTATATGGACTTGTTTCGATCAATTTTGGCTCATGATACTTACCTAAATATGTG
>JAVQKG010191168.1:0-15564 GCA_036025885.1 Hypseleotris bucephala
ATGACAGACAACTTGCAATACATTTTTTTCTAACTTTTATGTCTGTAATCTGCAGGAAAAGTTTCAAATTGGTAACTCTAAATTTGAATTTTTTTCCTATTCACCTGCAGTGTCTCGCCCTAATCTTGACTGTCTGACCCTGTTCTATGATGTAAAGTAGGGAATCAGTTTTTATTTATTATCTTACTTCAGTCTCTCCTTTGACCTTTACAGCAACATCAAATCAAGTTTGTGAAATAGAGCACTGACCAATATTAGTCATGTTTTTAAGTGGTGTAGTAGCCCACACAAACTCTGATTTGATCCTGCTGAAGAGGCCAGGAGAGGAACTAAAACTCAACTATCTTAGGTTTAAAAAATGTCTTATTTTATGAAACCTTCCAACAACAGCTTAAACTGAGCTGTGAAATGATTGGGTGTAAATGGTCTTGATAGTTTCTTCTAATCAAAGGGCTACTTCACATTGATCTAACACTACTAAAAATCACAACAGCAACATAGTTCTTTTTACCTGCTCGTAACACCCGGTCGATGGGTCTCTGGTCGGCCTTCGGTGTGGGTCTCCGTGCCCCTCGAGGGGAGCGTGTGTTGGGGGTGGATGCTGGTGAGTTGGGCTCTGGCGGCAGGTCTGGTGGAGGGTATCCATTTGCCACCAGGACCTCTGAGGCACACATGAGGCACACACTGTGTTGGCACGGCAGCACTACAGGCTGTTTCACTATGTCCTTACATACGGAACAGTGCAGCTCCTGCTCTAGGCTCCTCATGTTGGACTGTGGAGCAGAGGGAGAGAGAGAGGGGGAGGCAGGTCAAGAGGGGCAAGGGTAATTTATGCATCTGGGGTCACACAGGTGTCTACAATCTCTTAGAATTAAACCAGCCATACACAAATGTCCCATTTAAAGTTAGTAAAACAGATAAGAGAAATTAAATTAAATGTAAAAACCTTATCAAAATGTAAAACACCACAAAAAGGGAAATGTGTGCTCCACTAAAGGGAGTGTGACTTAGCAATAGTAATAATGCAATAAGAAAGAATTAAAAGAAAGTACATTATTATTTAAACTATGGTCAACTTTAAACCAGGATCAGTATGTACAGGGAAAAAAATCAACTGACCTCTAATGATATAGAACTACAAACTGACACTATCAAATCAAATTTTCTCCGTTATCAAAACACTGCATAGATTCATGACCAACTGGGTGTGGGATATAAATAGATTGAACTGAGAAAACTGCAGTGAGAAGATGTCCTCAACAGGACACAGGCAAGATTCACATCAAATATAGATAAAGACCAGCCATTAATATTTCAGCCTCTGCTCAAAGTGGAGTCCCGTAAATTACAGCTCTGCAAGAAAATGGTGACTTCTGTTTATGAGTATAGGACTTAGGTTAATACATATTATTTAAAGGAATTGTTATTGTTAATCCCGATTCCCATTATAAAACCTGCATTAAGACACAGGTGTGGATAGCATTAAGGACATTAAAACTATAGCACATACAGAAAGAGCAGCGAGGACTTAATTGTGACTTAACTGTGCAGATAGTGCTGGCATTTTGTATCCCTATTCATATGGATAAATTTGTTATTAACAAATAAGCAAAGGTTTTGGCCAAATATCAAAAGAGATTTGTGTGATGTGTGAAACAAAACTAAAATCTCTGCGATTAAAGCATTTTAGTACTAATGAAGTAAACAAAAAAAACAGAAGATGCATGTACTGATTTTGTCTTAGAATTTATTATTTTAATTTGTGCAGTATTTTTAGTTTTATTAGAGCTTCACACTTCGGTCTGACTCACAAGTTGCCATATGTCGTGTGAAATCACATGAGATTACACATACAGTCTAATTATACGGTCTCCTGATAATGCACTCTTTAATGTGTTATGTTCATCTTCATTTGTTCAAATAATGGGTCAGTGCTGAACCAGCGCTCATGTCTGTGAGGATTAGAGGTTAAAGCACTTAGATGCTCAAGGACAAGCTCACAACACAGAGACACAAGGACACAGGGAGACAAGGACAGGTCTTAATATCATAATGTCATAATGTCTCTTTGTACACAGGCAGAAAATGTTGTAAATTTAACATTTCGAAATCTGCTATCAAAATAATTTAAGAATATACTGACAAAAATATTGTATATCCTCAAAGTGTTGACACAGTACCCTAAGTATTATTCATAGTTTATTGACATGTTTACCTCCCCTTGGGAATATGTGATCTGACAGCCATATATTGTATTATCCACTATTTGTAATGGCATGAGACCATTGGGGATCATGACTATTTTCAAAAGAAAACATTTACATTTTTAAATATTAAAATTACAGTGCATTAATTTATGTGGAAATTGCAATATATTTTGTGCAATGCTAAGCCTATGAACCATTTTGAAAATAACAAATTTTATGGAGCCATAACACCACAACTAGGACAAGTGAAGCTGATGATGATTTTGCTGCACAAGTGTTTATATGCTGATATAATGTGATGTGGCATCAAGCTTATCACAGCACATCACAAACTACTGAAACAGCAAGATTTGAAATAGTGAGTGTTTTTTATATGTATTTTGCATTAAAAGCAATATAATGATGGTAAACCATGTGATTACATTATTTGATACATGGGAGATTCATTGGTTATAGAGTAAGTATTTCTATGTACAAGTAGACATTGAGCCATCTGTGACAGAATGAGGTTAGTGGAAATGAGAAAGGCCTATATGAGGAGAGTAGATAATTGGCTTAATCAAAATAACCCACTTTCTCTTTGACAGTGGGTCATTCTACAATGTCAACTCAGGCCCGCCTGTCTCGTTTCGTTTAGCATTTAGCCTGTCGCCATTTCACACTGATCGCTTTGGCCCAACTGCAGCTTTCTTTGTGGCTATAGTGTGTTACATATCTGGACACAGCAGTGCAGTCGATACAGGCCGAGCCGTTGGCGTAACCCTGGAGGAAAGATGCTGCATGCGTCGCGTTAGCGCATCTTACCTTCACCTGGAACCTAGGCGCCATGACAGTACCATAAAGCATCAAGCCTCGGCGCTACGCGCACAGCGGCTCAATAAAGAGAGGGGAGGGGTTTGAGGGGGCATAGCGCTGTGATAAACGAGCCGACACCGGTAAGATGCACAAGCATGGACAACGTGCACGGCTGAGAAACGAGCACGTTTTGTCCACGCTACTAAAGTGCCCCATTGTTCACACACTGCGCATTATAGTGATGCTACTACACTCAGCAGGTTCTGAGCTGGTCCAGGAGCAGCAGTGCCCTGCATCCCGTTTCCATGGAAACCACCATCCAATAAACGTGTCATCTCTCTATGCACCACTAGACACCAAAACTGGCGAATGTAGGCAACCCTGTTTCATCAAATAAGTCGGATTTGTGTCATATCGCAATTTGCTGTATTCCAGTGTAGCTCTACATTGCAGGACAGGCTACTGGTGAACATGCATGGTTTCTGATTTATGGCCCATCATGAAGGAGAGCAGGCCTTTCATTTAATTAGCTGAAACTATATGGGTCATTTAAGCAACAAACACACATTAGAAATACATTCATATTGTAGATTGTAGAGTGAAATAAATTGAAGTGAATGCTTTGATGTAATATTTGTCTTGAAGCATTCAGTCCAGATTACATCCATCAAATCATAAGCAGACAGACGCACTACTGTACTTACACTGATGCGGACCAAAGCTTCCGTCGTCGAAGTGGCTGCTTTCACGTCCATCTCATTCATTTGAAAGAAAAAGCCACCTGCTGTTGTCATCATCTGTGAATCAGCTGCGATGAATCTGGGCCATGGGCCATAATATCATCCACTGCGTAAAGTCCGGCTCCTGTCTTAAGATAATTAGCCGGTTTGGTCCTCGGCAATGTCTGTTTAAATAATACATACGCTGTTGACAGTGGCTGTTGACATTTTAGTGGAGACGCTCAATTAAACGAAATAATTAAAGTGCGCGTGTGAAGGTAACGCCGGAGTATAACGCTGAAGAGACGCCTGTGGCAGACACACCGCCCTCTCCACCCTCCGCTTCACGGTCATGCCGCTGTCATGGATGAGAGTAGCATCATGTGAAGACGAGAATCAACATGGCGTCCTAAATTTGAATAATCCAAATCTAGCCATTTATTTAGACAAGGTTCTAAATAGCCTATAGTTAAGCTATTATAGACTATATGATTCAAAGTTCAACATAAATGAAAATTGATCAAATAAAAATCAGCTTTTGTGGTTCTGTCGAGCAAGACTGTACACGGGAAATCCACAAGATGGCGCTCTTAATACAAAACATAGGCATATCCAGCAACAGTTGTTTGCATAGCATATTCATTTATAACCTACTTAGTGATACACCCCATGCACGTAATAGGGCAAACTGTGATGAAAAGAAATGTAAATTATCCAAATAATATAAATCATAGACTATTATGTATCTATCTGTATGTATATGTATGGAAAATATATGACCACTAGTGGTTTGTAATGTTACTCTGCGTCCACAAGATGGCGGTTGTTGCATTTGCTTGAGAAGGTGTGTAAGTTGTTTTGGCTATATTGTGCAATTTGTTGTGAAGTTGTTAAAGAAAATTTTACGTTGTTATGTATATAATTATTAAATAGCACAGGTCATACAATCAGCGAAAGTGAGTTTTTTTTATAGAGTTTGAAGTTGCTTACATAGGCTACAGTATTTCCAAATAGATGAAGCGGGCTTCTACCCTCTGTGATTAGGTCCAGTGTCCACACCACAGCCTGACTCACTGTACACAGCTCAGTCAGGGCGGCGCCTCTGTATAAAATGCACATCCAAACTCCAACTCCTCAACTCTCATCCCTCCTCGTTCTGCTCGCTCCAGCTCCGTCTGCTCCGGTAAGAACTAACGGGACTTCTCTATGATTTAGCTTTATAGTGGGCCTATATCTTCAATTGGTGTTTTTCCAGTGGGTGTGTAATGTATCAAATTATGTCTTTAATAGGCTAACACTTGACTTCAAGTCAACGAGGAAGTTAACTTTGTATGACTGGAGTTTGTGCAGTTGTGTAGACCTATACTTATGGGGAACACTATTCAATAAGAAATATATAAGATTTAAATTAATTATTCACAGGAACTTTTAGTTTAGCATATTCACAGTCCAATCTTCATAAGTGATATACAAGTTGATAGGCCTATTAATTTGAGTTCATGTTTTATAATGGCATACTATTTAGCTGCTATAGACTTCAGACATCACATTCATATAAGTTAATGCACTGTTCGGTAAAGGTAGGCCTGTAAAGGGTCTGTCTGGGTGTGGTTACACAGTGGGCAAGTTCACACAAGCTCTGGTATATGGCAAGTCCCACTGTTCAGGACCTCTGCATTGTTAGTCTTTTAGCTGAAGGTTTCCACACTTATTCATTAGTAAATTGTTCCATTTGGTTAGTTAGAGCAAATGTGAAGACTGTGCAAACCGTAATCTTGCCAACTTTGTCTCCTAACAACTTAATAACAGGCTCCTAGCAGGATTACTCATGCAGTGAGGGTAGGGCACTAGAGCAAAGAGCAGTTGTGCTTCCCTTTACTTTATAAACTCACACCTAGCCTATCAAACTCTATGAAGAGAGACACTATACAGTGTCTTCAATTCAACCTGTTCTTATACAAGAAACACAATGTGTCATTTTACAGAACAACTATGAGCAAATTTGGTTTCAAAAACAGATGAGATAATCTTTGGGTCATATTCCAATGAAAAGAAACTGTTTCAAACAATGTCAAGAGACCCTCTCATTATTATAAGATACAGCAGCCTAATTCTGACTTCATCAGACCTGCTACATTCACACAACTTCACAAATTTAGACATGTAGAATTGTCCAAGGGACACAGTGGCACTATTAACTGGCATCACACCACCAACCTTAATGGGTCACACTAAAAAGCTTAATTAAGGCCATTATTCATTTACTCCAAAGTCACACAATGGTGGTGGTAAACTACTTCCGTAGCCATTGCTGCAGGGGCAACCTGACAGAGACGTGTCAGCCATTCTGCGCCAACAGCCTCTCCGACCACCACCAAACACCACTCACATATACTGTACATAGGCAATGTGGGTTAAGTGGCTTTCCCAAAGATACAACAATAGTTGGCACGGTGTCGAGCTAGATTCGCCAAACCACTGGTTATTGGACAACCACTCTATCACAGACCCACGATGAGCAGATATTACTCAAATAATAACTTATATATTTTCTGTTTTCAGTCAAATAAAGTGCTGCAGCCATGCCTTCAGAACTGGAGAACTCCATGGAGGGGCTCATCAAGTGCTTCCACCGTTACGCTGAAGACGGCCATCTTTCCCGTAGAGGCCTCCGAGAGCTGATGGAAAATGAGCTGTGTAACTTCCTGAAGGTAAAAATGACTTAACATTCAAATATTGTGTTCAGAAATATTTATTTATACTCTCTCTGTCATTAATCCAGTCCCAGAAGGACCCTGCTGCTGTTGACAAGATTATGAAGGACTTGGATGCTAATGGAGACGGCAAGGTCAGCTTTGAGGAGTTTGTGTCGCTGGTTGTTGGACTTTCCATTGCCTGTGAGCACTGCTATCAGATGCACATGAAGAGAGCAAAGAAGTAGAAGATCCCAGTGGGACAGAGGAGAGAGAACATTTCAGTTTTGTTTTGCTTTTTGTAGATTTGTTGATTAAAAACCCTGACCATTTCAGACTTTGTGATTTGTTTCTTGTTTATGAGATATTTAATTTATATTTTTCAGTGATAAAAGTAATTATAAGTTTGTAAAAATGGTTAGAATGCTACTTCCCAGCTAGACAATACCAGGATTGTACATTGAATGTAATAGTACAATGACAGCGAGTATTGTCAACATTTCAATATCAGTCATAGTTAGTTAATTAGCATAAGATAATTCAAACATAAGCAAAGGAAATTCAAAAATATATTTAAATCTAAATTTAAATCTAAATTTAAAGCTTTTGCTCTGGTTCTAAAAATATGCCTTCAAGAACTTTATAATACTACAAAGCCCCATCCAAAACTTCACATACACACACTAGTGGTGGCTCAATCTGTGCTTATGCAATCCTCACATGTAGATTATTGCTCGCTGGGCGTAAAGGGGCACTCAATCCTCTTTCTCTGTTTGATAAATTCCTTCTTATCACTGTCCCGAGGAATCTGCAGAATGTACCAGCAATAAACACACCCTTTGAAAAGCTGCTGTTAAAACTGTGTGATGCATTCATGTTAGTTAGACTAGATAACAAAGACAATAGCTTATCACACCAGTAACTCTTTTTTGGTCAGAGATAGGTAAATTAGACAAACATTGTACTCAAGTAAAAGTATTGTTGCTTCCAAAATGAATTACTCAAGCTGAAGTACAAAGTATGGTACATTAAAGCTACTCTTCAAAGTATAATAATAATAATAATAATTTATTACTTCGCAAATTTGAGTCTAACGGTTTGGGATGGGTTAACTAAAGTACTGTGGTTGGCTGAGTCAGAGACCAAACCAGCCTAGAACAGTTTTTTCCATGTGTCATGTGTGGTGAAAGAAGTTGAATAATGGCAAAAAGGATAACCACGCCTTCCAAGGTCATCGCAGGACCACTTTAAGCTTTCATTTTCCCAATCAAAGTTTCCTTCTTTATGGATATGAAGTGATTTTGTTCTTTCTGTATTTTTGTGTTTAAAACAAAGTTTTATAAATAAGAAGTAAGTCACATCTGAGGGAGGAGATGCCTGTAAGTTTAAATCCAGGGAAAAATCACAAAATGCCTGCAGCCCACACCTCTTTGGGTCAGGCCTGTTACCTATGACAACCACTGTTCCTCTCAGATAAACATTGTGTTACTATGCGACTGTTCTGTGTGGAGTTTTTATGTGTGTATACGTGTGAGGATATTTCACATAATATTCACAGTAGATTCATGTCAATGATAATCACATACAGTACTAGTCCTAATGGCTTTTAATAGACTCAATGCTCAGGGTTCATGCCAAGAAACTAAAACTCAAGGGATACAGTTTACAGACATTCAGGACCCCATAAAATAAAATAAAAAATGTGAATTTATGTGAAATAAATTCTAATGCATGCTTGTAATTGTTTAAAATGCAGAATGCTATATAAAGGTTGCACACATACATTAGAAAATGCAGGTGTTTGTAACTAGGGTAATTATTTGAAGATTTAGTGGTTAGAGTTTAGAGAAGTTATGATGCCAGAAAGTTTTATCAACACAGTGTCTGTTTTATTTGTCACCCCAGTGGTTATCTGGGACCACACCCATGCAACTGTTCCTACTTCAGTGTTATATTTGAATGTATAGCCATAGAAATACACTTATGACTACTTTATGATTGAATGTTAGTGCCTGTGTATATGCTGATAGTCATGAAGCAGAGAATCAACAACAGATACATTATCAGATGAGATAAACAAGATACTAATGCACTGATTAAAAAGACAGCCTATTGTGGTATGTATTTTCTTTGACTGATATTTTATGACTTGTGTGCTTTTGACAACCGGCCTTCTGTAAATGTATGGACTAGTGTGACTGTGGGATGAGCAAATACACTCCTTTACCAAACAGGCTAGCACATTCATTGAGGTTTTACAATAAATGTTATGGACATTTTTATGACGCTTTTGCTTAAAATTAGGTTACTATCAGCTGACTTTTCACAGATACTATTATAACAATTTAAATCATAAGTCACAATCAGAAAGGAGATTTTTCAAAACATATGCTCCCAACAGCTTGTCAGCATGAATTATAAGGTGGCATTTAGCACATCTATTCTGTTGTCACTTGGACATTTTTGCAATGTCAAGTTTGTTTTTGCTGTTTGCTTTTCGTTCTACTGGGCTCTGAATAATATCATTTGCCTGGGAGGTATTCAGGTTGCATTGTCTTGTGATAAAGTCACAAGGTTCAATACTTTGGCAAACATGCCCTCTCTCTAGCATTTAGCAGTTTGTCCACTAGAGGGCACAGACGTGTTATTATTATGATCCTGGAGCTGGGAGTGAATATTTGGTGAAAGATGTAGACTACTACCCTCTCAGATGCTCTATAATTTGATCCATGTGGTTTCTGTGGTTACAACATAATTATTTGGTTTACTGTATTGACATGTGACTTGTAAACATCTGGATATAGAAAGTTTTAGAAGAAAATAAGTCTTTGTTGTCTGTAATCACTGTTTCATACTTCACTGCACGTTGAGGGGTTTGTTAATTAGAGATCTCTGCTACTGTACCTGCACACATATACATATTAAAGGTCTTTAAGTCTCATGCGATGCCACACAAAGAGGCAAACAAAGGGAGTTTCCAGGGTCATTTTTGTCCCGAGTCTGTGCTGAAGAGGTATGACTCATGCTTTGGGGAGATGAGAGTGAGTCACTGCTCAAATATGGCCAGGGGAGACATCTCTATCCAGCAATGTTTGAGTCAGTCTTACCAACATACATCAGCAAAGTTAAAAAGACTAAACATGGTTTGCTGTGGTAAAAAAAGCACACAGAAAAAATACTGCAGATAAATGAGATTAAAATGCCCCCCTTTAGCAGTCTTTCATTAAATCTATTAAATATACAGTGGTGTATCTGGAGTCTGTATTTACATGTACAATACTTTTCTATGTCTGGTGTGAATGCATGTAGGAAAGCTATATATGTTGTTATATGTTGTTTTATGGTCATTTTTCTACATTAAGGCAAGAGTTGAACCTTTTACAATTCAGTGAATCTTTTTAGTCCTCTTTTTTTGTGTTCAAAAGCAAATAGGCTACATGTCAGTAACTAAACAGAAACCCTCTTGGTTTAACTATTAAAAACCCACAAACATGTTTTACAGCTGCTACATGACTATGTTAACTTTAATGACACTGTGGCAAACCCAGGGAGGAACAAAACAACTGCAGAAAGTCCCAGTCTTTAAACAGAGCACTACAACTTTTTGGTATGCGGTGGTAAAATGTACATCAACCCACTAAGTTAATAAAACAATAACAGAAAATAAATACAGTAAGATTTTCAATTTACCAAATCACACTTATCTTGTCTTCTTCTTCTTGACCATCATTGCACCTAAAAACAAATAATAATATGATTAAGTCTTCATATTCATAGAATATAGCCTACACATTGAAATTACCCTTGAGCCTGGAACATATTAAACAGTTAAATACGACCTGTTTGTTTTTGTCCTCTTCACTTCTATCTGTTTTATTCCTCTCATTTATAATATCTATTCTCTTTTATTATCAACAGACCAGAATACTTGCTCCAAGTTAAGGTTAGTCTCTGAAAAATGTAGATAAACATTTAAATTGGTAACACACAAAAAATATTGAATGTCTTTTGCTTGTTTTTGGTTTTATATCTTTCATATATTTGTCCATCTGTTTTCATTTTATCAGTTGACAGCTCAGCCCCTCTCTTTACCCGAGTGTCCAAGACATACGGCCGGAGGTCAGCTGATACGACAACAAAGTCGATCATTGATCTCCGGCCTAGGGCGTCCGAGTATACTGTACCTGCATAACTAAATTCCTTTGCTTTTGATGCAATAATGATGTAATTATTTGCTATTTGAACTTGCAAGCAATTAAACAGAAAAAAGGAGCCAGTGAGAATTTGTCTTTTGAATACATTACACTAATTTTTTTAACAAAATACAAACAAACTACATATTTGTGGCCCAAAAGACGACAAAATATTCTTTACTTAGAACATAATTTTAATGAATTACATGCTGCATTTTTCAAGTTTCTTTTTGGTACAAAATACTTCATGCAGCATCAGTGAAAAGTGCAAAACGTCTCGGAGAAAAATCACTTACAGATCAAATCTAAAGCGAGCATGCCAAATATAGGACCATACCACCCCCACAAAGACTCGGTCAAAACGTGCAAAGTGTAAGTTACCAAACGTCAAAGAGCAGAAAATACATGAACAGGTCCATCTTAAAATATCTCACTCACCAAAAAACTAGAATATTTCACAATCATGCGAGAGACAGTCATGACTTAAATTACAAAAACAACTGAGGTAACGACTTGTAAACATTTTAGTGAGTTTTGTTCAAGTTGGCAATTTTCAAATGCACTAAAACTCCTCCACGTGTAAACAGCGGACCGTCTTTACGCACGGGTTTACGCACACTGGTCTCCGGACTGAAGCCGTAAGTAGAGGACGTGTATTTGCATACGTGTCCACCTTGAGAGAGACATGCAGACGCACAGAAGTTAGCCCTAGCTCAGTCCGATCATCACCGTCTCCACGTCTTTGGACGGTCGGCGGTCCTTCACCAGGAAGTTGATCATACTCTCAGACTTGATCATCAGGTTACAGCCGAGGAAGAAGATCCCGAACACGACGGTGAGCGACAGGACGCACAGCACCGCGATCTGCACCACGCGCATCACGAAGAGTTTACGCTCGTCCTGAAGCAGAACCAGCGAGCCTCCTCCGTCCGCCGTCACCACCGCCTCAGTGCCGTTACCGGAGTAGTTTGCCAGAGTCCCCGCTAACGTCTGACTGCTGTTGTACAGCGCGCCTTGTGTCCACTCAAACAAAGAGCCGTTCATGTTCTTTAGATTGTCACAAACTGGACTCCACAAAACCAGAACAACAGATACAAATTTGCGTCATGTGCGTGTCACAAAACGATAACAGGAAGAATAAAAACATTTGTTCTTTAGCGCCAGAGTCCAGACTTTGGCAAAACATCCGCGCGTAATGTCCACATTTTTGAGTCCTGCGTAAAACCAGGCGTGCGTCTGTAAACGCTTGTGCTGAGACCTGTGTGTCCCCGCGGTATAATAAGAGACAGTCCCCACGCGCGTCCGTGCTCGTCCGCGAGCGCTCCTTTTGTGCCAAGTCTGTGGCGCGTCTTAAAGTGAGGATGATGATGTTGGTGATGATGAGCTCCCCGCGGAGCACAGCGGCGCCACGCAGCGGGAGACACTCAGGTGCGTATGACGACATACGCTTAAATTAATGTATAATTACACAACAACTGTCTATACACAAGTCTCTGAAAGTCTGTGAATGAGAAGAAACTTTAAATTATCAATGAAATAATGGATCTGTGGGTGTTTAAAATTTTAGCAAAACCTGTCCCCATGTGAAGATATAGGGAGAAGGCAGAGCAATGATTTTCTATTGTCTTTATGTCTTCTGCAAATAAACTTTGTCATCTCCATTTCCATCTTAGCATCAGTAAGTTTGTGTCCATCTTTATGTAAATTTGATAAACTTGGTTGATGATCATTGCTGTTGTGGACAGAGGGGCAGATATAGAAAGCAGTGCGTCTGAAATAAAAGCATGAATTATAAACTAGGTGCAAATATTTATCAGAAATGCTGCCTCCTATGTAATAAAATACAAGATGGTCTAGTTGGAGTTTATTGGCTTCTTAAGTTTAGTTTTTCATTCAGACGTCTGCTTTAATTATCTAAGAGGATGGGTCTTACCCATGTATATCTATATAGAATCACCGCGGATGAGCCTTGCCCATATCTTTGGCCAAAGGGAGAAAGACTGAGGGAAGAACCAGAACAGCGTTCACAGTCAATCTCATTTATTCAAGGGGAGCACAAGTCTTATATACAGTGTTACAAAAATAGGTGTTTTACAAACATGGTTGTAGACAATGGTCCAAAAGGTGACCAAATGGATAGGTGACATATGTTGAGACCAAAGTAGTTTCAGCTGTTAATGTGAAGTTTTTCCTGTTGTAAAAGCCATACCATAAAACACAAATGGAACCTTGCAGGGCTGACACTGAGACATACATAGACAACCATTCACTCTTACATTCATGGATGGTGGAGGAAGCTGGAGAGAACCCACAGTAACACGGAAAGAACATACAGACTCCACCCAGAGAGATTGTAGTTGGCCACCCAGAGGATTGAAACCTACAATCTCCTTGCTGGGAGGCAATATTGAAATATGGTAAAGACTATTAATTAGTAAAAATATAAAGGCTGCAATATACACTAACTGACCACTTTATTAGGCAGACCTATTTACAAGCTTGTGTGCTCAAATAGCTATTTAGCCTATAACATTGCACACACGCAACCAGGCATCAGAATTAAAGACGATTTACTTTGACTTTACTAGCATTTAGCATTTACAAAGAAATGTTTAAAAAAGAAACAATATTCAGTGAGTGGCAGATCTGTGTGCAAATATGCCTTGTTGATACGAAAGATCAGGTTCAAGAAAAACAACATTATTAGAACCATCAATCAGAGGGTAGCCAGTTTGAATCCCAAGTGCATATTATTGTTGTGTCCCTGGGCAAAACACTTAATCCACATTACCTCTGAATGTGGTTGTGTGGTTGGTGTTTGGTGGGACTCAGAGCTGTAGGTGCAGACTGGCAGCCACGCCTCTGTCATAAGTAGCCTACCACCACCATTGTTACTGTGGAGTGAATGAATAATGCAATTGTAAAGCATATATAAACCATATCTAAAAAGCGCTACTATGCACACACTAGATGACAAAACATGAAGCAGGTTTGGCCCACAGCAGCAGAAGACCACACCAGGGCCGCTTTATTAGGTACAAGCTCTACCTAATAAAGTGGCCAGTCAAGCTACTTTATTATTGAATTTAAGCCTATGGATAGCCGTATTTTCTCTTATTTCCACTTCTAAGTCTTGTGTGATTTGGCTGGTCTGACTTCCGGTCGACAAAAAGGATTTGATGGAGGACTGTAAATGGTCATTAGTGGATTCACCCTTTGACTTCTATTGGCTTTACAATGACTCCATATTCACTACTGTAAATAGACCACTATTTATTGATTTATTTATTTATACTTTATTGATCCCCGTGGGGAAATTCATTCTCTGCATTTGACCCATCCTTCCTTTAATGCCAATTGGGCAACTTGTCCAGAGCAGTGGGCTGCTGCCGTACAGCGCTCGGGGACCCATCTCCAGATATTCAGCCAGGACCTTGGTCATGATGTACCTAGCTGGAGGATTTTATGTTCTTATACATTCTTATATATTCTATATAAGAATGTGTCAAGTTTATATTAACAAACAAGTATTCAAACTTTATATATTTAAATTTTGTACTTTTTACCTTTCGAAATTGGAGACAGATTTATAGGTATTTAATCTTGTGGCATGTATGCAAAAAAAATATAGAAAAGAAAAGGTTAAAGAAGACCTATGCAATTTTTACTTTAGCAGTTTCAGAGTAAATGTGATGGTGAGTTGTTGTAGGGTGAATGAAATTGGTTTTCAATATGTTTTTAAAGAATAGAGAGAGCTACACAGTACAAAGATGCAGATATGTGTTTTAGTGGTTAAACTTCTAAGTGCCATTATGATAAAGTGCATTCATACTTGGGAATTTATATAGACCATCTAAATTTGAATGTATGTTACCTCCATCAATTTGTGAACTCTTGCCTCTAGTGAATGAATGTGAGAGTAATGGTTGTCTATGTGATGTCTTTGTGTCAGCCCTGTGACTCAGCAGTACACCCCACCTAAGACCCATGGTTTCTTGGACAGATGTCATTCTAAAGTAAGTTAATGTATTTGATCATTTATGTGTTATTTCGATCACATTGCAAATTCTTCTATGGACAGTTCCTGGCGCTGAACATTATACTGGTTTAGTACAAAGCAGTGGTTCTCTAACTTTTCACACCAAGTACCACCACAAAAAAAAATGTTCAAAGTACACCAGATAAACACCAGATAAACCAAGACTTAACAAGGATATAAACCAGGTCCGAACCAGAATTTAATTAGGTCTAAAGGTTTAACCAGGTCTTACACTGGTTGTCACTATGTCACTAAAGAAACAACAAACCAGTCTAAACCTAAATTTACCAGGGCTTAATGGGGTCTAGTGTAGGGGTGGGCGATATGGCAATAAAAATCAAATTGTAATATGAAGTTATGAAGATCGAGCTAATCTTTGAAAATGGCTGAATCATGATACAGTGCATTCATTTATTCTCTGCCCTTCACTGTCATTTTTACTGTAACAATGTCAGTGTTATTATTAATAAAAGTGGAAAATTAATAGTGTTAAGTATTACGATGTTCATTGGATTGGATGTACAACAAATTTGTACTGCAATGATTTTATGTAGCAGTAGTCTTCTGTGTAAGTCAGAAAAATAAAAGTCTACTAAATTCAGGATAAAATTTCTTGGCTTAGAGAAAATCGTGACGTTTTATTTTTACCCTATCTTCCACCCCTTTAGAGTAAGTCAAATTTAAGCCCCTACCAGTAACAAAGTCCATTGAGTACCACCATAAATATCCCATGTACCACTATTTGAGAACCCCTGGTATAAAGCTCTTTCTTTTGCCTTGCCAATTTCCTAATCTTTAAAACAAAGACTTTGCGATTCAATTCAATTTAGCAACACCCTCCTTTTGGTAAGCCTTCAATCACTGAGCTTTTCTGCAAACAATTACTACCTCCCACCTTCATACAGACACACACGGAGT
>JAVQKG010191172.1:0-17127 GCA_036025885.1 Hypseleotris bucephala
GTTTTTGAGTTATCGCGGTCACACGGCCAATCTGCGGACGCGGACGCGGACGCGGACGCGGACGGACATGAAACCATAATATCGCCGAACGCATTGCGTTCCGCCGATATAATTACTAAAAGAAAGAAAAATAGTCTATACTGTTATTAGTCCAGCCCCATACTTCTCACACCTATGATGCCAGCAAACAGGAACTTACCTACAAGAGAAGAAGAAATGATTAGTGAGTTGTGCAATGGAAAACAAAGCAAAGTTGTTGTAATCCCACTGTTGGTAGAATGGTGTAACTTGTAGAAAAAGTTAGATTACCTTGCCTATGTATGAATGTGTGTTTAGTGGTCAGTGGACAGAAGCTGTATGTGTGTCAGCCTTCTACAGTGTGTGCCTATGTAGCCTACCACCACCACCATAGTGTGACCATGGAGTGAATGAATGAATGCAATACAAAGTACGAAGTACGAAGTGAATGCAATACAAATACAATCCATTTTTATTGTTATCACAAACATACCCATTTTTAGAAATGGTGCACAGGATGGTTTAAAATCCTTCCTTAAAAAACATGCCTATTTCAATCATTTAAAATATGTTTCATACTTATGACTAACGCTTTAATAATGTAAAGTGTGGTAGTTGCCTTCACGCCTTTATTCATTACAATTGTAATTCATTTATAGCACTGATATTTAAGTTTTGACTCATTGCAAATTGTACACTCAAAGCCACTATTATCCAAATGTAAGATTTTGTCAAACAATAGATGACTAATGGCATGTATTGAATTAAATCTCTTTTGCAAAAGGCACCACAAAGCCTCAGCGGGCGCTGCCTTGATGCTGAAACACGTGTGCTTGTGACACGGTGGGTAATTAGGAAAACAAATGAGTTTAACAGCAGGCTCCACTCTCAAGGCATTTCACTTCATTTTAGTTAATACATAAACAATTTCAACAGAGCCAAAATATAAACTCATAGGGCAGTTTATTAGGTAGATCTTGTACCTGTCTCACTTTAGACATCACCAAGGCATTTTCACCCCAAACCATTCAAGGTAAATCAAGGATTTATGTGAAAATCTAAGTAGGTCATTAATTTCAGAAAGTACTAAGAACAAAAAGAACAAAAAACATAACATATTCAAAGTTACTTAAGTCTTCTTTCCTCGTCATTTTTATGTTCCATTTGAACTTCAGCAAGTATCACTTAATCTATTATACTGATGCACTGTAGAAAACTGGAAAACAGGTCAACCTAATTAAGGGACCAGTGAGTCTAAGTCACCGTCAAACTACCCTGGCTGGCACAGTTGTTCAGTCCACAGGACTGAATATACACGGGCTGATATCATGATAAATTCGAGGAGTGAACCAGCATCATTAATCTTTGAGAAGATGAGGAGTAGTAATTAAGGTTGCTGACACATGGCACAGTCCCATAGGGAGACAGTGACAGTAGCAGACAGGGAAACAGCAGACCTCTGTATACCTGCCCAACACACTCTTAGAGGGGCACACAGGTGAGTCATACCTGTGTGGCAGAACAACAAGTAAATATTCTATGTTATTCCTGTGTTGTATGAGAAAGAAAATATACATTATCACTATGTATCTGGATCCAGTATTTTACAGTCTTGGATGTGAAGCGACAGACAAATGTGAGAATAAGTATCCACCTGTCCTTATCATGTCATACAATGGGACTATTGTTAGCAAAATGTCACAAAAGGCACATCTTTAAAAATCTATTTGAAACCCAACAACACAGATGCACAGTCTTGCACAGATTTGCTTTTCTCAGTATGTAAAATGTTTCTCATTTTATCAGTTGAATAACTGGTCATGAATGTACTGGAGACAACAAAACAAACAGAAAAGGTAGTCCATGAATATGACAGAAAAATCCAAAAACTTAAAAAAAGGCCAAAGTGAACTTTCTAATGGAGATGTCCCCAAGTTTGTCTCTATAATGAGAAAATCCCAAGCACTCACACATAAGCAAACAACCACTTGACTGAAAGTCCTTAAATATACCCAACACAAACTGGATATGAGATTCTTATGTGGCACACAGGGCAATAAAACAGTGACACTTGACAGACGACATAATAAAGATATATCAAGTCCTCAGAATACACCCCCGAGCAGTGATTCTCAGCGATTTGGGTGTTCTTCAAGAGAGAGTCTCCCATGAAGCGCTGTAATTTTAGTCTAAATCAAAAAGCCTGTATATTATAGCCGCTTGACTGTGGATAAATAGTGCAGCAGGCAGAGGATTGTGACATTTGCTGACATTATCTTTGGTTTTATACTTTGGGCGGCTGTGAATATTCGGGCGGTATGAATACATCTTTACACAGAGAAGAACAAACAGGGAATTGGAGGAAGACAGTTTTGATGCAAGGTTGAAAATAGATTTGAGTCTGGAAAATTATCTCTGCTTAGATAATAAAAATGTGTCTCTAGTGTAGTTTCTTGGTTGATTGGTTTGTTAATTATGGAAGATTCACAAAGTACTGGTCAGACATTGATTAAAATTTGGACCAGGAATTGCATTTATTAATTTTAGTATAGATTCACATCATCATATGGATACATGATTATATTAAAATAAACTAATATTTGATGATTTGAATATATGATGATATGAAATAGGGATATAGAAAATGGCTAGAGCGACAATGAGCAAGTACAGAAAGTACATTTTACTGACTTATAGACTGAAGATTGGAAGTTTAAGTCTGGTCACAATACATTTCAAGATAAAGCCAAAATGTTGTTGGTGTTCTATACTCTCTAAGTTCTAACAGTTATAAAACAATACATTTGAAATACATTAACTTTTTGAAGAATAACTGTCTTCAACTTGCAATCTTGCAAAATATGTTTGCAAACTGCAACACAATTAATTTAACATTTGACATAATAATGTAATATCTTAGTAACAGGTAAGATGATTATATAAATAAAAAGAAATCATGTGTTCTATTCCCATGCAGTGCTAAACATGCAATAATCCAAATGAAGAGAGTGAGCAGAAGATTTTATTGGTTAGTGCTGTGTTCACTGGGCGACTGTGAGTGACATATGAAATATAATTTGCACTTCTAAACCAAACAAGTGTGACTCGCTTGTTATTCAGTGGATAAATGCACACAGTGCCAGCCCAGCATCAGAACGAGCTGCTGGAGTCCACTCAAACACAGGAAATCATCTGCATGTTTTTACTGGCGCCACTGCGTGTTGATTGGCAAACGCTTTGCTTGAGTTATTCACTGATGTTTGCTTGTCAGCGTCAGAAATTCTGCAGTTCGTGTTGTATTATCAAACTTGACAAAACAAAAACAGTCTGGTTTTTGTGAAGGTGTGCCACCACGGCACATTCACAATCCTTTCCTTCAACCGGAAAGGTTTTGTATTAAGTTGGCAAAGGTTTTGGTGTCATTCAAATAAATTGAGAACAAAAAAAAGTAAAACTACATGGTAAAAAGTTTTTTTCTAAAATAGCTCTGATATGAAAAAATAATACTATTTAACAAATACAATTTTTTGAAAACTATGAGTTATTTACCCACTATGAACCTCAATAATGACTTTTTCAACCAACTGCCCCAAGGTAGCTGTGGCTACTGAAGTAGTTTACCACCACCAGTGTGTGGGGGGGATTAATATTCTAATTTTCTGCCTATATTGATTTTTATTTCTTACAAAATATGAAAACGAAGATAGGCACTTATCTCTGGCCATGTAATAAGCCTTTTTATTCCATATTCCCTCTCCATGTAGTAAATAGAAAAGGGTGAATAAATAAATGGAGTGTAAAATAGACCAAGACTAAAACATCAATCTATGACACATTTTACTCCATATATTTCTGAATTTCCAGCAGCACATGTCAACCGCTAACTGAATAGGAATACATTAGATTCCCAACTCAGAGGACAGGACCGAAACAGCATCTAATGAGAAAAGTCCAAGCATCTCGGACTAACATGTCACTATTCCCATGTCCCACGTCAGAGGCTTCATGCTCACACAAATCCGATCTATCATAATTACATGGCCGTCTGCCTGTATTGATCACGTGTTAGTCGGGCAGGACTGACAGGGAGCGGACAAATTAAAATAGATGTGTGTGGAGCAGGCGTGAAGCTTAGGGACTCCTGCTCCACTTTGGCTGAGCAGCTCCAAGAGTCCAGCAGGCTTTACATGTCACTTTGATAGATTTGTCTTTTTGGTTCATGCACACATGCTAATTTACCAGCACGTGAAGCCTGACATACAGTCGAGTTTATGTGTAATGTGCTTTTAAGACATGAGAAACTAGCAGCAAGATCTTAAAATAATATACAGTACTAGTAGATGTGATAACTGTTGAATAAAGGGAATATGGTCTGGGATATCTGAATGCCTGACTTACAAGGCTTTGGACTTAGTCAAATCTGGAACTAGAACTAAACCAGGCTTTACAAGTCACTTAAAGTTGTCATTTCTGTTCTCGCATACATGGTCATTGACTGGCATATACTGTAGTACACATATCTTTGTTTAGATATTTGAATAGAATTAGTAAAGTTTTTTTAGCAATAGAAAGTGAGCCATAAGGCTCTGGACACACTACTCTAAGCTACAGTTAAAACTTAAAGCACATCTGAATTTAGAACCTTTAATAAGTGTTTATTTAATTTTACTTTTAGCTTATGATATATGGACATTGCATTTGTTCATAATGGAATACATTGGACAGCCCTATGGTCCTGGTTCTTCCTAATATATTGAGCTTCTAAACAAAACACTCTTCACAACTAGTATGTGTGTTATTTTCTGCACAAAACCGCCCCACAGATGAGACCAGACAGTCTGGTGTAGTACAAGCACAAATTGTGTTTTCACAATAGAGTCTGTTGGCTTTGAAGAGTGAGACTTCATAGCCTCCGAGCAAGCTGCATCACAAGAAGGCAGCTTTTTGCAAGTCTGTAAGACTGGCCTGAAACTGTTATGTTTTGGTAATAATTACATTTACAAATGTAATGAATACATTTACTGGTGTTAGTCATATTATGTGCCATAGAGGTACAGTAGTATGCAAATATTTTCCAAAACTGTGCAATATATTCATCAGTCTACGGAAAGCTAAATGAGTTTCAGAGGAAACATCTAAATGCAGTCACACTTTCCCTTAAAAGTCTACTTTACTTTAGTCAAATATGCACATTTCTTAATAAATAACATTGTCAATCATTATCAGAGCATTGTTACTGAATTTCTTTTCACAAAGCATACATTACTATAATTTCTATCCACATTCAGTTTAATACATTCTGTACTTTGTTTCATCATCACTGCAGTTATTATACATTTCCCCTATACATCTTTTCTGGCAATTAGCTGCTGTAAATTTCAATGCACATTTTCACATTAATTCTGTATCTTTCATTTTATCTCCAACAGTATTTGCTCCATTCTTGTCATACTTTCCACTTCATTTCTCAGCTCAAGGTGTCGGCAGCAGCACAACTCTTTATGGTGCTTAATGACAGGCTCGAAAAGAGACAGTCGAAAAGGCTCGGGAAGTCACTGCAAAGAGATGAGAAAGAGGACAGGAAAAACTCATATCCACGAACTTGTGAAGAAGGCAAGGTGAGAAAACACATCCAAAAAGAAAAATGTGTTGAATGTGACAGAGCAGATGAGCTGGAGAAGTTAGATCGGTATAAGATGCTGTTAGATGTGCTGTAAGTTGACCTACAAAAGATAAATGGATAGATAAAAAGAATTTGATTGTGTGGAGGTGACCCTTTAAAAGAGCTAAAACTTTATCATATTTTTCTAGGTGAGTAACATGATGTTCTTGATATATTGTTTAAAAAATTAGCATGGTTGACTTAAGTGTGTCTATTACCTAAAATTGGTGTGAATCCGGATGCTTGTACATTAGCCTACTATTGTGACACAAGCCGGTTTGTTGTAAGTAATATCTTCATCTCCACAAACCTGATATCAACATAATTGAGTCTGTCTGGGATTAGAATAGAGAGACAGAAAGATGTGAGCAGCCTATAAACACAGACAAAATTGTAGAACAACCTACCTGTGAATGTGGACAGAATGCCTGTTAGAACTTCTTAAAATTCCTAGGTAAATGGTCTATTTGAATATTTTTCCAGCCAATGACAGTACCAGGCTAAACAATGAGACCCATTAGTTATGTAAATGTAGTTTGTTGAAGGATAGAAAATTTGTAGGTGTGTTTTCACAAAGTTATAAAAATTAGGCCATATGGCATCACTGGGCTCTTGGGGGTTAATCGACTAAGGCTGTATTGTGATAGAAAAAGAGGAAAATTTATTTGGTAACAAAACAGTTCACAGTTGAGGAAACTGATAATAATAAATTAGACCTACTATATTAATGCAGAGTCAATGCAAGAGACCTCACTGACCGATTACTTGACTAAGCGATTATATCACCTCTACAATACAGCAGAAAAGAAAAGATTTTCAGGGCGTGTGCTCGCTCCCCTGTGTTAATGTGTCAGCATTCAGACCAGTAGACACATAGCAGACATCTGCGCCGTCAGGACTGAACCATGGCTCTCAGCTCTAACCTCGGCAGCATATTGATGTGTGAGAGAGAGACAAACAAAGTGTTTATGTGCCAGGTGTAGACATGATCACACCTCTCACAGCAGCCACAGCTCTCTCACATACATAGGAACATGGACACGGTCAAAATGAACACAATCACATCTGTTAGCTCAGAGCGCTAACCACAGAGCAGAGCAGAAACAGAGATAAAGAAGAAAGAAGTAAGTCCAAGCTACAGTTGGACTATGTTTATCTCTCATTTACTCATCTCTCTCCATAAGTTCCTGAGACACTGAAACAAAATAGAAAGGAAACAGCATAATTTTCAGCAATATAGAAAATACTTTGAATTAAGATTATATATATGCCCCTTGTTCAGAAACATACAGATTACTGTAGATTACTAAAAACAACAACAAAGACAAAAAAATAATGAACAAAGCTATGCTAAGAATCACTAAACAGAACACTAAAAGTCACACAAAGTGACCAAACTCAAAGTTACACTTATGCATTCACACTCCCAACATCTGTTCAGAGTGCCAACCATGGAGAAGCACAAAAGCGTAGATAAAGGAGGAAAGTGAAGAAAATCCCGGCACGCTACAGCCTGTCTGCGTCCATCTCTCATCTTCCTGTTTGCTGCGGACAGAGCTCACTTAGTATGGCCCTCACACACAGTCAGGCGAAAAGAGGGATAGGCAAGAAGAAGAATAAGGAGCTATTTTTTTTTTTAAATTTCAGCTTGGTAAGAGTAAACCACACAAGATCCTGTACCCGGTAATCATAATGTGGCAAAAAGGCTCTGAAAGTGTGGGAAATACAGAAAAAAGACATGAGCAGACAAATTGAAACAATATGATTTTCCGAAAAGAAAAATGGACAACTTGATCTGAGGCGATATAGAGTTGTTCAGAGAATGAAGGTAGTGCCATTTGGGTGACACATTATTTCACAATCGAGGATGTTCTCACAGTTGTTCACCTGTGGTTTGTCGTGAGCCCGGCCCCAAAAGAGATCTTTATTTCTCTTGAGAAAAACTGTAAATTTAATTTGGGCGTCACTGTAGAGCTGTGAACACGTCAGGTCTCTGATAGTGCCGACTCGCTTTTACAGCAATATCATGAGATTTGTTGCTCTTTGTGTGAAACTTGCATAATACTGGTAACACAAAGTCAGTGGCAAAGATGGCAGTACGGACTATTGAGGTTTTTTATGACGCCTATTGGTGTGTAAAGAGTGTAAATGATATGATCGCTAACAGTGCTACTACAACTGCACTAAAACTAGTCGGTTACCCAACATGTCGCTTTAACAATAAAAGAAAACTCAATCTTTACTTTCCACCTCTGGCTTCCTAGAAAAGGATAATCATAAAGTTGCCATATGTTGTTCATATGTTATTATCCTCACAATATTCACCCTCTGCTTGTTGTTTACAGAATTTCCCCATTGTGTACTGTTATAGGTCAGCCAAACATGGGTCAAAGTTCACCTAAGTGCCTCCCGTAATGTATAAACTGTCTGATCCCATAGGACAGTATTTCAGTGAGTTCTGTGAGCAGCCAAGTGTACTGGCCTTTACTATTCCACAACATTCATTTTCCACCTTTACAGTTTGAAGCATTGAAGCAAGGCATATTTTTATTCCAGCACAATTCTTCTTATGTATCTAGAGGTTTATGAGTAAGCCATTCTGTGTGAAGGAGAAATAGAAAAGGGAAGGCTTATCTGGGGAATAGTGACCTACATGGCAATATACAGTAAAATACATTTCAGACCGCCATCGCTGCGCTCGCTTGTTACGTCACTGTCCTCCCCAGAAGGGATAGGAGGAATTCAACCTTTAACTTTGTCCTTCAAAAACAATACATTTAATAATCTAGGGTGTCTAACCTCAGTGAATACTGTATATGAAATACTCAAATTTAAACAAATGAAATCACTGCTTTTTCCGCACCTCTCCTATAATCTCCTTCCTCTTCATTCTTATTTCTCATTTTATCTGCCCTCTTGCATTGTCTGTGTGCCTGTGTGTGATGGATGGGCTGCTCTATCATATAAGTAATATGGGCCTGTCTGCATGCACTGGCTCTGGCCCCAGCAAATTGAATTTGTCAGGGGACTTTTTTTTACCCTTTGTGCTTTATATTTCACTACATCTCCTGTTTTAATGGATTTAAGGCTGTGTAACTGGCACATTTTACATAGTGCTTTTTTGTTCTGTGTCTGAACTTTACACTAACAATGTAACTTCAAAACTAGTAGTAACTAACAGCATTGGCAATAGTGACAATACAACAGACAATACTCACTGCTATTGTATGTTGATTTGTCTTCAACTCAGCCTTGTTTGTTTTTGTTCTGCATGTGAGATGCACAACCACTCAAAAGATACATCTTAGGCTTATTGTTATTACAATACTGAGCAGATTGCAAACATTGCAGAGACCCCCAAATAAATGTAAAATCTTCTTCATGCTGTTTCCTGCTTTGTCATTGGAGACAGTCACAAGGCATGCTGGGTAAAAACTGCCTGGGATGCCCAGTGTTGAGGTCATCTGTAAAGTTCAAAAACCATCTCTTTGTTTCTTAACCAGTCCTCAAATGAATCCTGATAGAAGCCACTAATGCAATTAACCTTTCAGCCTCAATCCCATCTGTCCATTCTGTGTATGGACCCATGTGAGCTCCAAAAGTGATTCATAGGTCGGCACAAAGATAGAAATCAATGCAGCAACTATGTACAAACTTACACACATCTGAACTGCTACACCCAAGGACAACTGGTCATCTTTGATTCAGTTTGCAACCTTTAACGTTTTCTTGACTCCAAACTCCCAACACTGCTTCTGCACTACACTTACACATCTAAAGGGCCCTCATTACCTGGGCTGGAGCGCATTGTCTTTAATTCACACATGTATTTTTGAGTATGTCTGACCCAATGTGTTGATCAAACATACAGTATATCGGCTTGTTCCTAGCATCACCCCAGAAGCACGTGTATGGCAGTAAATAGAAGGTGGATAAAATTTTGTTCAGGCATGAACTGCAAAAAAGCAAAAGGCTTTAGTGTGAATGTAAGAGGCCTATATGGATGTTTTGTTACAAAATACTCAACTCATCGGTTCGCAAAAAGTGGCCACTGAAAGATGAAAATAAGTGGTTGTGATATTTGTAAATCCAACAAGTGACAAAGAATTAACAATGTTATGCAAAGAAAATCAAAACAGAAACACATTTTGAGTTAAATAATGATAATACAATCTGGCAAAAAAACATATACTGTATCTAATCATCACCTGACATTTGATTTTCATTCAAACTAATTTAAAGTGATCAGGGAATGTTCCACAAACAGTGTAATTTTGTATTTGTTTATTTACCCCTATATCCTATTACTATTATCAGGTTATCATCAGTTTTAAAGGCCTAAACTGGCTACATTATTTCCAAGGTAATACTGTCAAAAAGGCAATTATACAGCAAATGTAGATTCTAACAAAGGAGATAATGAAACGTCATTTAAGTGGCTAAGTGAGTTTTCTGGTACATTACCTCCAGATTTACTCACTAAATAACACTACCCTGGGTCTGCACACAGGCATTAGGCCGACATGCTACCTGCAGAGACTAAAGGCTCTTCTGTGAGACTCTTTTGGGCTTATAATTAATTTGTGTGAGAAACATAGATACATATACAGAATACACTCACTGGACACTTTATTAGGTCCACTAATTGCTAATCAGCCAATCAATCCCAATGTAAGCATAGCATTAGAATGGACAAGAAAAGTAATTTAAGTTACTTCATTGATGGTTAGTGCCACTTACTCTGGTGGTCTGGAGTATTTCTAAAACTAGGAATTGACCATGTCTAGGGTTTACAGGGAATGGTTCTAAAAAAAGAAAACATCATCTAAATAGCTATAATGCCTTGTTGATGTCAGAGCCCAGAGCAGAATAGCCATACTGGTTTTGCAATCATCTCTGAATGAACAACACTATTCACTTTGTAACAACAACTACCTAATAAAGCGGCCACTGAGTGTATGTGTAGGAAACTGCGTGTTCCTCCCATTTGTGCCCTTTTTGTGTGAGCGGGCCTCTGAATGATCTAATATAGAGACCGGGCTCTCAATTTGGTGGTGTTTCTCAACCCTATATTTAAGAGCAACAAAGCCAGGACCCCAGACCACAGCTCCCTCCCACTCAATCTAGCTCCATTTTACATCCAGCAAAAAGCCTCTACTTTTATCTTCACCAATTCATCTGGGACACATATGGGGACCTTTCTGGAAAATAAACGAGTGGAGAAATAGGTTGAACCCCCTCCCTGCTTTTGCTCGAGCACACAATGATTTTTATATATCCAAAGATATAAAACCACATTGAAGCAGCCCGGGCTCTTTTTATAACACAAAGAGCTGAATTGAAAGCTATAAAACTATGAACTTAGGCGCGACTCGCATTTTGTTTTCAGGCATAGTGGATATGGGTAGAGGAGTCGGAGAAATCAAGCTATACCAGATATTTGGGAGGACAGTAAAGCAATACCTAATATAATTTTAATGCAAACATAAAAGACCTGAAATTTACTAGACAACTGAGAAACATATGGTTTTGATATTAAGGCAATGTAGTATGTGACTTATTTTTTATAAAAATGCATAGGATAAGATAGATAAGATACTGGCTACTTTTTTTTCAACCACTAGTTTACTAAAATAGTGAATGAACGATCACTGCATTTAGTCAAGCAGACCTGTTCAAGGCAAACCTACATTAGAGGAGAACATTGTTGGATATGAATAGCTATTTCTTTGCACAAAAAAGAATGGTTCCAAAAAATACATAAACAAATAAAACTAGTCCGTGAGTGTCAGTTCATTGGGCAAATTGTTACAACCAAGGTCTGTAGAAGCCCTTTTCTGAATGCACAAAATCGATCCTGGTGTGAAATTATATTAAAAAAACATATATTGTGAGCAACATTTTTGGAGTGAAAATGTTGATGCCAGAGGTCAAAGACTAGCTCAGAACCCCACCTTTTGCATCAATGATCTTTGAGCATGTGAGACATAAATGTAGGCTACAGCAGCAGTCAGTGCACAAAAAGACAAAACTGCAATACATTTTCACTGAAACTTTCATAAATGCTACATCTTAAATCGTTGACCTTTCCTCACACATATATCCATGCCTTTTCCCTAAGTGGAGTCTCAGTGCCACGTGTCCCGACTCAAACATGTGGCCTTATTTTGCTTTCAGACACCACTAATGCCCCACTCTTTCTTGGCTATTAGAGCAGTAAACACTCTGCTGCGGCTTTCTGAGTCCTGTTATTGCTGGCTTCTGCTGCTAGCTTGAGGTTAATCTCCAACGCTACAACAACAGAAACACTTACTTTTTCCCTCCTTTTTGCCTTTTAATCTCATGTTTCTTTAGCTGTGCCTTTCCTTGTTAATGCATACAACCAGACGTAGGCTTAAGACCTCATTTAACCCTGCCTCACTTTGTGTCTTGGACAGATAGAAACACTCTATGAAACTATTAGGCTATTTTTTATACTCACTGACCTAAATAACTTTTACCTTCTATTAACTTTACTTAACCCTCAGACCTCACAAAAACACTGGAGATTATGTTATATTTGGCACTGCATTGTTTATTAACCTTATACAAACAGTTGGACTGCGATTCAATTTCTGAAATCAAACAGAAATGGGTCATTTAAACAATATTTATTACTTGTTTTTTTAAAATCAATAATCGTCTCAATAATTAAATAATTTTACTGGATCCTTTATTACTTTATAAGGACTTAGTGACTAAATGGATTAAGCATTTAAGGTTTTTATTATCTTACATACCAGTGTTTCAAAGCAAATATATAAAACACACTTTACTAAACATTGTTGAAAATACACAATGTAATTACAGTGGCTTTTTGAAGTCACAATAGAGTGATGCATGTCTTCATATACTTAAAAAGGGAAAATTAAAGGCATCTGGGCCTAGTTTTTCTTCTTTTGAACCTTTCCATACAACAACAAATGGTTCGAAACACAAAACCAGTTGTGGCGTTTTAGATAGTGTTAGTTCATTTATTTATATTAGGTTCTTTCAAGCAGCCATCACATGTGACATTAATTCATTGCACACAGCGAGCTCTCAAACCACAACTTTGGAATCTTTTATGGGTTCCCGCAGCAGCAGCCACTAGTGTTTGCCGATCCTGAGAGAGCTTTGGGGCGTATTTGATGTGTTTTTGGTGATTTGGTAAAGTCCCGGCACGCCAACTGTTCCGCAGTCTTTGGTGTTTCCAATAACCTGAGGCTTGTGTGTGTTTGGTTACGTGTGTGTCTGTGTGTGTCTGTGTGTGTCTTCTTGATTAAATGTGGCATCTAAGGGGATGTGACAGCTCCTGGTATATCTGTGATGGGAGGTTAGTGCTAGTCTGAGCCAACACCCCAAAGATGTGATAAAACTAGAGGGGAAAAAAGGGGGAGGTAAGGGGAACATGGCACAGAAGCTGATGAGATTTGATGGCTTTGAAGTGTGTTAGTTTGGTATGAGGCTATGTCTAAACAAAACTCAAAAAACTTTCACTAACTTTGTAGACTAGTGTTTGTTGTTGAATTGCTCACTTGCCTGATCAAATGACATTGGTAATCTAATAATAAGTACTGAGATCAAAACGTTTTCAGGGTTATTGATTATGGCGCAAGTTTCATCTTCCTTAATTATCATTGAACAGTGTACAAGACAAAAGAACAGCAGCATATAACCAGCAAATGCAACTCTGACGGGAAAAAAAAAAAAAAAAACTAAACCAGGACTAAATATGAGAAGTAAAACAAAACTACGACTACCAAGAAATAAATCAAGATAAAACAAGGATTACACCAGACCTTAACCAAGATTAAACCAAAAGGACTAAAACAGCTTTAAAAAACTTTACCATAGTAAAGAAGCATGGCCAGTGGTAAACCAGAAATAAATCAGGACTACATTAAACACTGCCCTGTCAGAAAATATATTCTTCAGGGTGGATGCCAGTAGCCTCAGGAAGTAACCCATATCTTCATGTAACATAGGCCTACGACTACATGTTCAAGCGAATCATGTGATATTAAGCAAGAGCTGGGTACTATATTATCAGCCTCCGCATGCAACTTCTATGGTTCCACAATTAAATGAAATTGCTGCCCGACCAGAAGTTTAATTTGGGCGTCGTCTGGTCATACATTGCACATTGTAAAGTCTTTTTTTAAACTCTATTTTATGATGAGCCAAACCAGTAGTTCATGACTCCAGTTACCACTTAAAAAAGGGAAAACAGAAGGGTGGTCTCTGTCGCTGATGAATAACATTGTTTTAATTCAAACCAGATGTGTCTTTCCTTGGAGCTTAGGTTCCCTTTACCACAAGCCTTGTTTTGGGTGGGGGGTTCACTCACTGTATATGAGCCAATCAAAGCACAGAGAGACAGAACAACAGTTTTATTTTTATTGAGGGATGGGTTGTTGCTATTTCAGTTTTGAGGTTTGGTTTAAAAGTCTGCGAGTCTAGGCTTTCAGGCAGCTGTGTTTAAGTTAGAGGATCACATTATTGCAAAGGTATCACTGATGCAAAAGCGGTAAATGTAATATCTATGGCTGTAACTAATGACCGTTTTACTAATCAATTCATTTACAGACATTTTTTATGATTGATCGATAAATTGGTGGCTAGCAAAGAGTGTGTAAATAGATGTTTTAATCAATTAGAACCAGGCGAAGCTAAAACTCTTTCTATCTTGGGTTATTTCAGGTTTGGGCTTTAGCTTGACACCCACTTTTGTAATTCCAGTCTTCCGAGAAAGTTCTGCACGAATGTATTACAATTTCACCAGTCATCCAGTATTGCAATTCTCAAAATAAACTATTGTGCAGCCCTAGTATAAGAAAAAAGAAAATGAAAAATGGTGTGGGGGTTGATGTGCCGATGTCCCACTAAAAACAAGAGGTTATATAGGGCGGGTCAAAGTCATTTCACCAGCTTCATTAAGCACGTCTTAGGAGAGCAAGGAGAGGGTGACAAGAACAGAAACTGTTGAAATAAAATGACTGCAAGAAAGACAAAAAAAGAGCTATGAGTATCGACTATTTACCGCACAAGTCACAATAGGGCAGGGACAATAAAAGTGGGGGCTGATAAAGTTTATCTTTATTTCTTAGTACCCCAATCTCTCCAGGCAAGATGTCTGATAACAACTCTGCCACCTGCCTTCTATTCACTTTTGGATATGTCGTCTGCAAGCTACAGTAAAAGGGTTTGCTGTTATATCTAGATACAGAAGGTTAAAATCTTCTGGTCAGATGGGCTCAGAGATGTCTACATCAAAAGGCAAATCCCTAAATAAACCTGGAAAATGGAAACTCTCAGCTGAGTACTCTTGATGCAAAAGTCTGGTTCAAAAGTGAGGTTGAAGAGAGAAAATAAGTGAGTATAGTAAGAGATGAAAAGTGGAAAGAAATCGGATACCAAGATCTCTCTTAAATAAACAAATTAGTGGCTGAACACAGTCGCAAAGTGTTTAAAGTATAATGGAAATTAAATAAGTCAGCAGAGTGCTTAGAAGATGTTATTGTAATATTTTCATTACAATAATGTTATTGTAATGCATTCATTCATCCTTTTCTACTTTTTCTCATTGAGCATTACCATTCAACATTATATATTTTATTTTAACCCCACCTGTATGACACAATCAAAATAGTGTAGGCATAATGAATCGCATTTTATTGATTATTTCATTTTTGTAATTGAGTGAAGCAATAATTGGATTAATTGCACAGCCCTAGGTAGGGGCTCTACTGAAAAATGTCTACTAAATGGCCATGTTATTATTAGTGAGTTTTTGTAGATATTTGACTTCTTAAACTACACTCTCACTTCTAAAGCTTTTTTGTTTGATCCTTTGGTCCATTTCTTTCTATCGTCCAACGCAGGATCTGAGCTCCAATTAACTCATTGTACAGCTGATATCATTTTAATGGCTCAACAAGAACTGATAATGTAATAATGAAGACTCAACACAATTAGACTAATGCCATCTGTGGAACACACACAAAGCCCAGTCCCATGTTTAACTTGCTTTTCCTACTGTAATCAGATTAGACATGCTTGGAAAGGTCAGCGGTAAACAGGGTTAACATTTATTTTATTTCCAAGCATAACAGCAAGCCGGAAAATCAGACAAAAAACACTGGTGCTGGCCTTGTAAGGTTCATCGCATTCTTTATAAAAAGGTTGTGCGGCTGCGGTGAAATTTTGTGGTTGATCATGTGTGAATACTCACGGGACAAAAATTAGATATTATATATATATTAAATAGATTAGCGTCAACTTTAAAAAGGTTAGGCAGCAATTTACCAAGCTACCAATGCTTCAGACCTCAGCAAAATAATCAAATAAAATGTTTCTGGTCTGGTTATAAGAACAGAAGAATGGCGAAGACATGAAACATGGATATATAAATAGGTTTTATATAGGTTAATAGCAGGAAGTACATATAACTCAATAATTTATGACCGAATCCATTGAGCTGCAACAACGGAAGCCAAGAATATAAACGGTCACAGGGTTCATGTTGCCACTTGCATTTATTGGTGGGTATAGTAAAAATGTGACCTAAATCCAAGTACTTTTAACTTTCTTTTTTCTTAGGTCAGTATGGATGTCTAGACTTGAAATTTGTGGCCAAAGACGTTAACTCACATGTCATGTGTCAAGTTAGGCCATACCTAATGTAGTCAAATAAACTCTTAATCCTCATGTTTGTAAGTAACATTTAGCACTAAATTATGCATCATGTACTATGTAAATCACATGCATTGGCTTATTTACCTATTTAAATAAGTTACAAAGCTGCAGATAGCAAAGAGCAGACTGTGAATCCCAGCGGACTGTGCCACCACCACCCACTGCTTTAAGCCAGGGGCCAAGAGGTAATAATTAAAAATCAACAGTTATTATCAAAACAAATGTATTTTTACAGAAAAACAAATTGCTAAAGTGGTTTTGATTAGATTAGATCAACATAATTTGTGTATTTATCATCTCACACATGGTACTTTTATATATCTTCCAGTTTTGCACTACTGATTATTTCATTGTCCTTGATTCAAAGTTTAATGAGTTTTATAAGGAGCCTGCAGCTACACCTTTTCTGGGAGTAGAATCAGAGGGGAATAGTACTTAAAGAGTGCGAGACTTGACTGTGAGGAGCTAATCATGTAATGTATAGGAGCGGATACAAGGGAAGGAGTGATGCTCTGTGCTTCCCTCTGATCTTGAAGCAGGCCTTTTATGTTGATACTTGTAGTCAACTCATAACAGCATAAAGGAAGAGATGCCATTAGCCACGGGACATCATTACAAATAGGGATGTCCCGATCAGGTTTTTTTGCCCCCCGATCCGATCCGATTTTTTTAATAGTCCATTTTGGCCGATTCGAGTCCCGATACCGATCTTTTTTGTATATAAATTACCA
>JAVQKG010191220.1:0-20820 GCA_036025885.1 Hypseleotris bucephala
TATTATAGTATTTATCTTTAAGTAATTGCTTAGTATTGGTTCTTACGAATGAGCTTTGATCATGTTTACCAAGTATATATTATATTCATATTTTCAGTAACATTGTTAAAACCTCTAAGACAAAAAAAAACACAATAGGAAATTTATGTAGCTGCATAATGGTTAAACAGATTGACACCAGACTGAATTAAATTATGAGTGCTCCATCCTTACTTTACATACAGTACATTTCTTGAGTAATGGCTGCTATTATTGCACACAGGTTGGCTCACACCTCAAAAAGATTATGGTTTAGGTCTCCCCTGTCACTACAGTGTAATTGTGTACAACGGGACGTGTGTGTGTGTGTTAAGTCTATATAAGCTTGAAACAATAAACTGGTGTGGTAACAGTAACAGAGTAGAAACAGTAGAAAGAGTCAAGTTCTAATAACAATAATAATTGTTCCTATAGTGAATGATTGTGAGAGTAAATGTTTGCACGTCTCAGTGTCAGCCCTGCAACTAACTGGCCATTGTCCAGAGTGTAAATTAATCTGAAGAAACACGAGGAGAGTATTGTAAAAAACTATGCACCAAATGAGGCAGTAAAACATAGGCTAACAATAAAAATAGTATACATGGCACAAATAATAAGAGGCATGTCTACTCTAATCTGTCATATTTAGAAGCAGAAAACAGAAAGATCTAGATAGATGACTCACAGAAACTTTAGATGAACAGAGAAACCATCTTAAACCTGGAGAACATTGGTAACTTACCTTATCAAATCAGACCCTTAGGAGCTGACATCCAAAAGCGCAGAGAACTAAAAATACTACATGATTGATGGTGTGTAGGCTGAACAGGCTCCTCTCTTGATCAGGCCAATTGCTTTGCATTCACAGCCAGTGTCTCCATTTTACCCACACATCTGGCAGAACAGCTGGCACAGGTAGAGGCCACCCAACACATCTGGATTAGGAGACAGTTGGAGGCGAGTGAACACACTTGTACCAACAGAAAAAAATACAGTGTTATCATCATGTTGTCTGCAGGTGTGTTTTAAATGCCCTCACAGCCATTGTCTGATTTGAGTTTTACAGGACTAAAGCAGAATTAACCAGGACTAATCATTAAAGATTGGTCCGGACATGGTTTTGCGTTGTTTTATTTTTTTTCTTAATTTATTTCAGACCTGTCCTGTTTCAGACCCGGTTTAATGTTGAAGGTATAGAGCTGGATTAATCTGGGTTTAGACTTCATCAACATCCTCATTCCTGAGTTAGATATTATGATTTTGTCTAAATATTATATAATGCTTGTGTTTGGATAGGATACTTTAAAAAATCAATCATGTCAATATCATGCAGGATCTGAATCAAGGTACAACTACAAGGACAGGGCGTGACCCTCATATGGACTATTATAAAGCATTAATACTGGCAGTGCTACCTGTAGAGGATGTCCAGGAGAGTGAGTGGAGTAATCCCAGGTCTGCATGTGTCTGCGGGGGCGGAGGGACGACCAATGATCTGCCAACAAGCATAAGGACTGAGCAGCAAAGAGCAGGAGACAAGAAGATAAGAAGATTGAGAAGCAGACAGAGACTGAGCCAGACTGAACTAAAGGTTTATATCATTATTGCAACATTGTCATTGCACCTTTTATGTTTTTCCAAAATCATACAGGCCTAGAAGGTTTCACTGTACAGGTGGAGAACACTGGTTGGATACATGTCTCTATGTGGTGAAAGTTCATGCATCTGGTTTTGTTCAGGTCCAGTACATTCCTTTCTCTGTCAGCCCAGACCGGCAGCTTTATAACAGGACACCTTTTGGCTTGTATCCTGCTCTGGGCACTTGAAGTTTGCTTTATGACCATTCGGGTCACAGGCCAGATGGCCTGTTTATGGCGCAGGGTACTTCATACAAAACAGACTTTAACACTACATTTAGAAACCTATCATAAAATAAGTTTATGCTATACATTTGTGCATATGTGATTTCTAAAGCAACACTACCTAAATGTATACTTATATATTTGTCAGCATTTGTCTTTTTAGCCCTAGAGATTTGTGAAAATTAAAAAATAAAATCTGTGTTACTTCAAAAACAAAGAAAGTTGTATATCAAGTCTCTAGAAGGTAATAAGAGAATGGGTTGCATAGAAATGTTTCAGCGATGAGACATCAACTCTTCTGCATACATACTGTATAACCATACTCCATTAAAGCAGAAGACATGCACTGGTCCATTGCATTGCTTTCATTAGAAGTAAGTGTGAATGAGAGTGATAAGTTGACAGTGTGCCATGATGCAATGGTTTTGTTACATAATACAGCAGGTGTCATGGTGTGAACACAAGCGCATGATCGAGCTGCACACGTAACTGTGTCTATGCACTGAGGTCAGGATCATCAGCTGGATGAGGTGGACTATGAGAGGGCTCGGTGCTGTTTTCAGCTGACCACAACAGTTCTTCAGCTGGCAGCTTTAGTTTTTGTATGAATACATAAAGCTTGCCAGTGAAGAACTACTGTAGGTCAGCCATTGGATAACACAACACAGCTGTCCATTATGTACTTCCACCAAATTCTACAATTCACAGATATGGTCCCCTTTTCAATGTGGAGTCAGAAAATCCTTCCAAGTGTGTTGAATGAGGCCCCTGTCAATCAAGAACAAACAAATAAAAAACATAATAATAGCTAATACAAAATAACCACATTTTTTTAAAGAGACAACTGTCCTCCTGAACTAAGAAGATTCGTGTACCTAATAAAGTGCAAATAAGGCTGTGTATTCTGTTCCTATTGTATGCTATTTGATTTGGAGAAGAAGACTTTACATTCAGATGTGGTCTTCTGCAGAACATAACCCTGAAACCCCAGAGATGCTTTAGTGAAAACCCCAGCCTTTTCACATTCTGCTTGATCTGAACCTTTGAATTGTATTGCTGCTGCCAAGTGACAGGATGATTTGTTGTCTGGTGTACCTAATAAAGTGGCCGATCAGTGTATATCTAGGGCCCTTAGCTTCAGGCCTGGGGCACAGCACAAACTCCTTTTCGGTGAGCAGGCTTGAAGCGGAAGTAATGTGGGAGAGAGGTGCGAGAAAAGTGGAGTGGATAGGCTGTTCTTGTGATTCAGTTATCTGGCATGTTGAGCACTCTATGTGTTTGTTCTTTTTTTGCTATAATTAAACACAGAAAGTATTTTGCAAGTAAGATACCAGACTGGGACTCTTGATAGAAAACAGCTCTGAATTTTCAGCTACCATACAGGGTTAAAATGAAGAATTTCATTTTAAAAGCCAGTCACTTCCTCTCCACTGGACACCTAATAAGTTCATACTTAAAAGACAAAAAATACCCTTTTCTGTACTGTATCTTGCAATGAGTTAGTTATTTGGTCAGTTCAAGTTCAAGCATCAGAAAATGAAGCCTTTACTTCCTACCTATAACAACAAGGGTCTTCTGAGAATAAAGCCTGTGGACCACATTTATTCTGTGGGCCACAGTTTGGACACCCCCTGTTCTAGTATAGCTTTGTAACCAAGACAAATGTTAAGTGACAAGAAAAGCATTGTTGTGATCTGGCACTTCAACATCTCAGCTGGGCCACTGTTTGATACTGAGGGTAGCCCGGAATTTGTCTTTGCCTGGCTTTCGTTCAGCTGCCCTGGCTTCAACTATTGCAGTCAGTGAGTTGGTCTGAAAAAGCCTTTCCCTAGCAGCATATTCTTTCACAGTTCAAGGACAGGACTTTGGGCATGTGAGCTTTAGCTTTCAGGACCGCTGTGAACCCAACAACCTCTCGCCGCTACGAGCAGCAGTGGAAAACTCCCAACTGGACAAATACAGACACATACAACCCACCAGCGACTATTGAATGAGCTATAGAGATCCATATAGTGGGGGTGTGATATTGCCAATGAAATCCAGGCCAAAGGAATCCATTGTATTGTGTACTCATTGACTAAATTTGTAAAGAGGCACCTGATATAGCACAGCCGGCCTTTGTTACCAGTAAGCAGATAGGTTTTCTAGCGCCGCACAAAAGAATGACTTAAAGTGTTGAGAAGAGAAAGGAAACTGTTAACCTAACCCTCAGGTGATTTTGCACAACAAGAATGAGATGCATAGAAAAATATGAGACACTGACATGGGAGGTCAAAAGGCAGCAAAGGGGATGAAATAAACTTCTTTTCACCCTCAACACTCATGCCATGCCATGATTCTTTAAGCTGTTAATAAATTGCCTTTACAATTGTACATGTGTTAATTTTTAATTAAATATGTTAGGTTCACTAGTGTGGCATAACTTGGTAATAAGTGACGGGAGAGCAGATTTCAAAATGTGTCTTAAAGTAATGAAACACATGCCACTCTAATTAGATTTATGCATTGCTTTGAATGTATGCAGTAAATACATTCTGCAGTGAATCAGTGAGGCCAGATTTGATATTTTTATATATATATATTTTTATGTGTAAAGTTTGTTTCAATTGTTTATTTTTAGAACTTTTACAAGTCACATTTTACTATATCAATCTGTGTAAATTGTTTTTCAGAAAGCTCAATGCTAAAAATCCAGACCTGATCAAGGGCCACTGTCAATGGGGCCTCTAAACCCCCTCAACCTTGCAACAGTTGAACTAGCTGCACTGCCTGTTGCTATGTCACTTCACTAACTAAGAATAATAATAATAATAAGTATTATTGTCCTTGTTTAATGTTAGTGAATACAAGTAATTTTAATTTTAAAAAGTTACATTGTGTTACCCTAGTAGTGGGTCTCCTTTGCAGATCGAGATATGCTAAAGTCACCTCATTTGTGTGACAGTAAAAAGTACTTGTCATGTCATTTTAACCTTGATTATCTTGTCTCTATTTCTTGTGCTGACGTTATGTTAAGCACGCTACATGCACCGAGAGGCTGTCCCGGGGAGAACACAGCGTACCAGAGCAGTGATTTATTACACAGAGCTGACGATTCCCAGGACAATCACGGGCCGCCCGAGCAACAGGCTGAAAGTGGTTGCTCACACTTTCAACACACAAACATACAAACACATACACAAACATACAAACTGTGTGTGCAATACTCAGTCAAGAGCAGTTGGCAGGAGCTCCCAAATTAAGTAATCACTCCCAAGGTTGATATACAGAAAATGTAGCTTTTCCAGAGACAATTAGAGTTAAATGCATTCACAAAGTACACATGCTTTAAGTGGTTGGTGTTAGACTAAACCCACAACTACTGACACTCTAGCTGGCATCTAGATCATATTTTTATTGTAGGGACTGGTCATTTAAATCTACCCAAAAGGGGTCACGACACAAGACCTGATGTTCTGTGTGGTCCCAGGCATGTGGACCAGCATATCAGAAAGTTACATCTTAGCTTTAGCATAGTGGAACGATGTACCAAAACCAATTACTGTATATAAAAGAAATGTTTTAATGCTTTATGTTGATAAAATAAAGAAATACAGCAATCAGTCCAGCATTTACCAACTTAAACTAAACCTGAAGCCAAACCTTAAAAACCCCAAATCATTCTGTGACAATATTACACACTGACACAAAACAACTATAATAGCATATCAGGTAAATAAATGCATAAATAAAGCCATGAAGTTTGCTATAGCTCTAGGCAAAAGGAAACATGATCATTGTTTTTTCTATACTTAAATTTTTGAGGTGGTTAAAATGACAGCTCTAATGGTATGTCTTAGTAAATGTGAATGATATCTAAAGTATCGTTGAGAAAATCCACAGCGAACGGAGAATGAATTAAACCTTAGCATACAGGCCAACACCAACACTCAACAGGCCGCACTGCCATTATTGACTGAAAAAGGGAAGCCCTGTGACTCATACCAAGGAATGACGATGTTGGTCCAAAATCAATTATAAACAATTGAATTCAGTCTCCATACTAACATTAGTATAGTTCCATTTTAATAAACCCAGAAAGAATGTTCAGTATGCTGGAAAATACCAGGGGAAAGTACAAAGGAACCAACATATGACAACCACATTGCTGAACTGACGCAGATTTCAGTAAAGGAAGGATAGTGACGGAAATGAGAATACCATGTTTTGAGCAAATACTATTGTGCCTTAATAGCATCCAGCATAAACAACATTAAATTATTACAGTGTCTCTCTCTATACATTTAAAGTTGAGAATACACATGTAAATTTGATCTATAAAATAACAAGCCCGCAAATTAAAAACATGCTGCATCACCACCCTGGACTACTAAAAAAAACATGAAATTACTTACTGTCCACTTTATTAGGAAGACCTTGCACATAATAATACTGACATATGTTATAGTATATTGGCTTGTCTATTGCTATCCACCTGCTTTTGTTCTGTGATTTTTGTGAATCTGTCTTTTCTTCACATTACTCCAAACAATCTAAAAACTGACCTCTGGCTACAAAAATGCATTTTTGCTTAGAGACCTGGCGTCAAACAATTTTATGTAAATCTACATGTGACTGTATTTAAAAATCCCAATACACCATTGGTTTCTAAAAGAGCGGGATTGGAATGTGGTAGACCAATAATTTGATCTAAGGAGTTCATCTACTAAATTCTCCAGTGACAGTAGCCAAAGCAGCCAAAGTTGAATGTACTGGTTCGCTCCCGATCACATGTGTACACCCAGCCCCCATAATCTCCCTTTTGAAGCCCGGATAAATTGCTTTAAAGTCAACAATGGATCAATATATTTGCTGGTGCATTCCCCTTCCTCCTTGAACAGGATTAGTGAGTAGAAAAGGAATGGATTTCAAAAGACATACTGTAAACTGACGTTCTCACAAACATGCACATAAGCAAATAGTGTTGGTGTGATTCTGCTAACACTAGCACTCTGTCAGAAACTGCTGCCTTCTCTAAAAATCTCCAAAAATGACAAGACTCCAGGTTTGGGTGTATTGTGACTGAAAATTAAGAGGTAATACTTTCATTTCTATAGAAGATATGGTCATGTTACATTCCATACACTCAACAAGACACACTGTTTTGCCTTTTAAAACAGGTTCACCTTATATTGTGGCCAGTGTGCGTATATGTAATGCAATGTAATGCAGTAAATACACAAATTTCTAACTTTTGTAAATGTGAAGACAAATATGTCAAGTGTGTGTTTGTACATGCATATTGTATATTATATACTTGCGCCACTGGCTACTGTTTATGTGGAAATTGATTACTAAGTCAACATCAAACCAGCCCAGCAAGAAGAAAACATGTGTCTAATGCATACTTTAGCCATGACACAGACCCTTGTGAACGGCTAACACATAAGATACTTTGTCAAATGCTGCAGTTCCTTGAGGCCAAACAGATTACATTGTCACAGAACAGTAATAGGAGGTTCAAACCAGTGATGTAGAAGCATGTGAGAAAAAGCAGACGCAATGCTTAAAGGAGGCATTAATTTCTCAATAACAAGTGACTAAGCAACATTAAAATTAATTCATAAAAATAATTTGACCAAACACCAAATACAGAAATCCAAAATTTTAAATGCCACAGTTCAAATGTAGGTTTATGTACTAGCTCATTCATTCAGATTCATGATGGCACTGCTTTAGAAATAGAGACAGGAAGTCAGCAGCAGTGAAAAAGGAAGAGGAAGCGATTTCTTAGCAAGCATTTAAAAGGATTTTCATACTGAGCATCTGGAGGCAGGAATGCATGGGAACAGTATGGGGCAAGTGTTTGTGCATGCCGAAAACAGGGAGGGGTTATTGGGAGAGTGGGGGCCGTGATGTCATGGCTGACAGCCATAAGCAGGATGTGAAAAATACTACATGTAATGTGAAATCTTTTAATGAATTTGGTTAACATCTAAATTACAATTTCACATTTTACAACAAAACATACTATATATATATAAACATTTATGCAGCTTTTGCTTTTTTCTGCTGGAAAAGCTGGCTACATCCACATCTAATGCAAATAAAGTAGTATCAAGGTGTGATTTCTTCATCTTTTTATGCAGAAAGATGAAATCAAGCATTTTAAGCTCCTGAGAAGATCAGCATCTTAGCATGCAGGATCAATCAAATGTGTAAATGAAAGAAATACAACTCTAAGATACTAATATGTTTTTGACAAGGGAACATTATACCATATTGGGTTAACATAAAGAGCTCCCTTTAAATGTAAGTAAATGTATGCTTCCTCTTACTGTCGGCTCCACTCCTACCAGTGTGAAGAACTGTCAAAGAGAACATTGTCTATCTCTATGTAACTGTTTGTGTCCATGCACAGGCCGAGGCTAAATGGCCCTTTAGTCTCTCTGTATATGTATCCTTTGTCACCTCCCCCTCTTAGCAGTAGCAGTTTAGCTAGCATGCTGAAAGACAGGAAATGCCTGTAGGGTAAATGAATAAGAACTGGCAGCTGCCCATGCGTGGTACGAATCCTAAGATTCTCCTCAAGATCATCCCTGCACCGCACCCATCCTCTCTCTAGAGAAGAGCAAACACAGGCCATGCACACCTTCCCAATGACTCTTAAAAACTGTTTAAGTTATACAAGTAGCATAACTCACTCCATGTGTATTTTTTCCAGTCAACAACCTATAGACACACACTTAGTAAGGCAATGAACTCTTTAGGCAAAAAATGGACACTCTCACATTTTAAATGCAGTGATATTTGGAAATTAAAGTTTTTTAAAATGTAATTTTAACATACTGTTGTTTGTATGTCTGATCTGATCTTTGACAGTGGCATTTAGCTAATCCACTCTCAGTAACTAAGAAAACTAAACTCACCTCTTCTGCCACTTTCAGTAAATTTGGGGCCCAGTGGCATCAGCATCCGCCTGGGGTATCTATGTGGCTAATGGTGGCATGTCCGGGTATATAACTGTTTGTCTAAGTATGTGTATTTGTGTGTCAGTGTGATTCCTGCCGTTCTGGCTCCAGCTGTACCCAGATGGCCTGAGAGCATGTGTGCAGAGCTAACAGAGACACTGAGCAGATATTCACCCTATGTATGTGAGGTCCAGTTCAAAGACTTTCTCTACATTTAGGTCCACAACTCGAATATTACAGAGAAAACACTCCAGAACCACAACTTTAAATCTCAGAACATTCAATAACAGGTCCCCACACGACTGAGTTGCTGCTGGCAAAAAACATCTGTCATTTGCATTTTGACTTTCAAGACTTTCTAGGTTCGCTTGTATTTAGGATAACCAGTAAATGCTTTTAAAGTTCTGGTGTCATACAAAAGACAAAACTATTTGGTTTGGAATATTTCACAGTATTGTGAAAATGAATCAAATAAAGTAGCAAATCTTTTAATGTGATAATTGTTGTTTGTTTCTATTGTATCACAATTGCAAAATGAGCAAGAATGTAATAGATATACTTATGATTGTGTCATAAGCTCATTGCATACTTTTGAAAGTGAATGCACACAGTACTGTATAACTACATAACATTTTTGGAGTTTAAGGTGGACAGTGTCTCCACTATGCTATATTGCTTCACTTTCTACTGTGATTTAAACACGAAAGTATGACAGTATACATTCTTAGTACAATTGCCACTTATCTATAATTAACCATTCTCTTATGTCTTATTAGTTTTTTTAGCTGGCATTTTTCCTTTCCTCTTTATGATTTATCTTGTGTTTTAATATTGTTTCGGTAGCCTGCGCCGTCTCTATCCCTTCCTCTTCCGCTCCGTCTCATCCTGCCTGTGCTCTGTGTCTTTAGGTTGGTCAGTTCAGCGAGGCCGACTTACATTCCTGGGATGCCTGCTACATATGGTCCACATTCCAGCTGGTCTTCAGAGAGGCCCACTGCGCCTCACCACCGGCCTTGCACAGTCAGTTCTGAAGTTATACTCTCTTACTTAATAATGCCCCAAAATGCTACACTAGCTCACAAACTAGAATAGCGGTAGAAATTTGTGTTACATTTACTATATTTTCTCTCAACAGTAGATCTCTTCACATGTCATGATGTCCAGATTGGCCACTCCTAGAGAAAAAATCCAAGCCATTTGCACTGTCCAGAAAACTGAGTGGTATTAAGTGTTGAAAATTATTCCTCAACATAATACTATAGACACTTCTGCCCCTATATGTCTGCTGTCTATAAAGAACTTTTCCTGACAGACTGCAGCTATAAGCGGGCGAGCACACACAGAGCAACATGTGTTATACATTTGAGTGCAGGGCTAGACTGGTTAACCGCCCTGTCCCACTCAGAGCTTACTCTTCACATATGCTGAATTCAGAATATACTGTATCATCCGGGACACATTGAACTGCGGCTGCATCGCCAAGTATCTCAGAAATCACCATTCTGCACACACCCTCACTGCTTAAACACAGAAAGAACATCTGACTTTAAAACAAATGACACATACACCTTTTTCAACCCTGGCACGCCTTCTGAGGAGCTCTGGTTGTCTTAGCCATGCTCAAACACACGCCCTACAGTCTGCGTAATGCGACTATATGCGTAGATGCAACTACATACATGCAAATTCCAAAATAAGCACCAACATAATACAGCACAAACATTGCTGAGGTCAGTGCGAGAATGGGCGATAAGCAGGTCAAAGTTAGCAGCACCAAGGCTTCTAAAGGGGGCCATCTGGGTGTGGCTATAAAATGTGCAACCTCACTGCAGCTACTGCATTTCCACCGCAGATCCACCCCTCTTTGATTGGCCATCAATAACAGTCAATATATGGCCCAGCTCAGTAGCAAAAGTCACTAGAAGCAATTGCGATCCTCATGCATAAATTAAAGGAAGATGTGTCACTCAACAATTGATGTAATTCGTCATTTGAGTCTTTCTGAAGACCTATATATTTTTTGGACTTACAAAATTTTACTCTATTATAGATAAATTCCAAATAAATAGCTAATTCCGCCCCTGCCCCTCTTTGGTGCTACATGTGTTCATATCTGAGGAGCGGCACTGTGGCTAGGCCGCTAAAGACATGTAAAGATACAAACTGGAGTCCACTAGCAGACCTAGGGTTAATTTGACAAAAAGGCTGTATGAAATGTGAGGGACAAAGCTAAAAACGTCATATTGGACAGGCTTCTTCCCTAATAGTGAAGTATATGCACACCACATTCATATTTACTCTCTAGGGCTTAAAAGACTGAGCACAAACTACAATCAATTCCAAATTCACTTATTGTTACGTTAATGCCATTCACAGGAGATTTTAAAATATGTACAAAATCTTGACGTGACATGTGGGTGGGGCTCTTACATTAACTGACAAAACGAAAACTTCAACCAATGCCATAATAATGCAAGCACGACCAGCGTCTTGCATTCACTATTCATTATCAAAGAGACATAATTACAGAAGACAATGCAACAATAAATGACTATAGGAGAAGTCGAAGGAACCAAATCAGCTAACAAGAGTTTCTAATGCATCTTTTGAAGCCAGGAGGATACTATCTAAAATAACACTCAACCTTTATAGGCTTTTAATAAACTAATTAAAAGCATGAATTTATGTAGACAGGCAATTTTCTGTCCAGCAAATAGGCCTAGAGATGAGCAAGGTCATATTATAAAACATATGTCAGATATGATGAGACTTCAGTTGCCGGTCATGTCTGTTTTATGTAACTTTGCAATTAAAAAACTAAATTGCTAGGAGTGGTTTAACTGACATTACGCCATGCTTCAAACATTTGAGAAAATGCTCCACCTTTGGACATTTCAACAGGTTGATAGACAAACTAGGTCAAAGTAAAATATAACTTACAAAACATGCAATAAGAAAACTCTAATGTTGTAATCTTCATAGTCTTATATTGAGGTCCTCTTGTAGTTCTTAAGCACTCCACAGGTTGAAGGCCTCTTACCTCTATCAATTAACGCCTGGCTAGATCCCATATTCTGATCCAAAGAGGGTTGTAAGAGGGGGTCTGCTCTGTTCTTCACCATATGTTGGATCTGCTGAACGCACCTGGATATACAGAACATTCAAATGAGACACGGTGAGAGCAAAGGGGAAATGAATGACGAGGACAGGGGAGAGGAGGTGGGTGGAGGGTGATTCTTCACATCCATGTTGCGCTACAAAGGGTGGGGCCTTAAGGAATTCACTTTATCTGCTTTCCTCTCTACTTAAAGCTTATCTTAATTAGACTATACAAGGTCAGTCCGCGTGTGCACTCAATTATCCCTTATCTTGGCATAAAAAAACATTATTCACTTCTTAACCAACTGTAGCAGACCATGTCATATTGGCTTTAACGTCCAAGTGGATACGTAAAATGTCCATGCGTTTAGAGAAGACACGCCCGCCCAGTCCACAGCTCACAATACAGGCCAATGCAATCAAGATATACAATAATGAACTCTTACAGTGCCCTTAAATCAGATATGCGTAGTTGGTTGGGCACCTACTGTAGTAACCACTTTGCTAAGGAACATCACCATCTTGTCAGAAATGTGAAACGTCATAAACACTAAAGTTTGTAAAACGCATCTGTGGCGTACTTACTTTGCTCTTTCTTCTTCTCAATCCACTTCTTCACAGGAACCTTCGTCAAAGTGACTGAAGCTTCTAATGTGCGCAGATAGAGGATTCCTGGGCTCTGATCGGGCTGTTCCCCACGCCCTGTTCGCCTGTAGCATTCAGCACGACTGCCTACTAAAGTTGCCACGTCCGTTTCGTTTTCTACCATTATTAAACCCAAAAACACTGAGACAAACACTCGACGCACTTCTTAGTCGTGTAAAGAGTTATGCTCTTACTGGTTTGTGCTTAAAGGCAACATTGCAGAGATCAAAATGGCAATATACATCTGTTATGTAATGTCTGCCCTACAGAAATGACTGAATACACCTGAAAAGACAAAATAATCACATAGTCAGACGAGAACGAAGATTGAGAGCGCACGGTTGTTGGAATAGCCTACTTTAGATCAGAAACCCTACTACAAACGGCCACACCTAACTCTCAATCATTTTCTGACACTTGCAGGGCTTTCGGTGAGACTAGAGGTCCTTAAGTTCACCAGTATGCATTCGGTCGCGCTCTTCTGTCCGGTCTATGTCTGAACCTAAGTGAGATAAAAGAAGCGGTCCAGTGTGAGTTTCCGGCTGTGCGGTCCCACCCGCGCTGCTCGCTGCTCCTCTGGGATACCTTCTCGGTTCCTGTGCCTGCTCCAACTCCTCGCTTCAAACCGGCTTCTCACTCCGATCAGCTGGCAAGGCTGTGGCGTCATCACGCACGGCCCACCAATCACACACGGACCGGAAAAGTTACAGCTCACGCCCACCGTGACTACCAGCACTCCCATCCAATCCCAGGACAGAGTACTGTGAGAACTAAGGCATGTAGACCAATGGAAGCGCATCCGCCCATGGAGGGTGTTTCCTCTTTGACCTATGAGGCTTTAGGAAATAGCCTACCGCGTGTGAAGTGATGGGAACTTTTTCACACCTAAAGGCCAACGATGAAACTGAAACGGAAAATAAAACGTTAAAAGTAGCCCAATCTAGAGTCTAACGTTACAATTATGGTAATCACGGCTTAGCTCTAGTTATTAGCCTGTAACACGCATGCCATGGCACCCTGTGTCAACATTTGTGGTGTTAGAAAGTGAGAACATTTTCCTAATAGCCAAGAGCCACATGTGAGCAAGAATGTTTTTACAGAAAGACCAGACTGAAGTTGTCTGCAGCCCTCAGGTGAGATGCTCCTGATTATAAGAGCCATACTGAGCTTTTACTAATGGGGTCACTTTGCAAATAGGACCTCAGAAATAATGCATATCCACATTCATTTGATAAACCTAAGCAGCCATTTTCTTTCCTTGATCACTGCTATATTCAACATGGATGACAATGTATCGTATGCTGATGATACACTTTAACATGAAACCAAATTATTATGTATCACTCAAGGATCTGTTGCTTATAATAAAGGCTTCAGGCTTGTGGGTGACCTACACTGGCTGCTATATTTTGTATCATTGTATTTCATGCTGAACCTAACATTTCAGCTCAGACCAAAAATGGTCACAATTTTGTTTTTCATTTCTCACTCATACATCTCTAAGCAAACAAAGCATTCCTGTGGTTTGGAGTGGAGCTGGAATCGACCATTACCACTAAATAAGTGATTACACTCAGGGACTCAAACCTCAATTGGAGGAGGCTTGTGTGTCCACATTTGGAAGAGAGAATGTGTGTTGCATTTTCCATTTCCTCTATATAGTTAAAACACTTGACTGCTTTAAAAATACCTATCTCTGGAAATGTGAGAATAATATAGGCCTCTATTGTCATCATACAACATCTGCTGTGTTTTATGCCAGGTGTATAGTCTACACAGAATGCATTACATTCAAAATAAAAGGATAAATTCCCTGCTAATGTTAGTTACGTATCTTTTTGCATCCCACTTACAAATGCAAATGAATGTCTTTTTTTGCTGTCTAAAACAACAAGTGTCATATCAGCCCATCTTTTGGCTGAGTAGTCGAGCACAAAGATCAGAAGGGAGAAGCATGCCAAACCATTTGTTGTTACATTTTTAACAAGCAGGAACACAACGCCACCTCAGCAGTGACACAGCTTTTATTCCTCGCCTTAGTTTATGTTCATGCATTCACAGCACAGCTCACATCACTCAGGAAACCAGGCTGTATAGAGAAACACACACATTAACGCAGTGCTGTCCTGTGATTTTGCACGTAGTATAGTGTCTAATGTATCAGAGGTAAAAAATGCATAGACGGGGCTTGACTAACTATAGTACTGTGCAAAAATATTTAGGTATTAAGTAGCAATGCTTCTGAAATAATTTGATTATTTAAGAGAGTTGCAAAGTGAGCTAGACATTACACATTTTTAGTGTAGAGCTGGATGCAGTTTTTTTTTTTTTTACCGCTAATAACTTTACACATCTGGTTTAGCACCATAATTATAATCTCAGTCTCATTTAGTATGGAATAAGCACAAAGAGAAAGAAATATTTAAGCTGTCATCAACCACTGATGAAATAACTAGAAGAACTTACATGTCCTTCAAAAATGTATTCAAAAACACTTTAGTGGCCTTTCGATTGGATATAGTTTACTTTGCGTTTTGTAAACAGATGAATATTTTTAACTGTATTTTTTTTCTGCCACTTTTGTCTTCTCATTTCAGTTTTCTCTTTTGGCCAAATGCGAAGTTGGTTCCTTAAATACAAGAGATTACAAGAAGCAATTATTATCTTTCTTCAGCAGAAATGACTCAGCATTCCCGGACAGGTAAGGAGACTGCATTGTCACTCAGCAAAAGTCCATGGACAAAATGAAGTCCACAAAGCCATGAGTCAGTCACAGATTACAGACAATATTACCACAACCAACCAGGTCATAGGATCGAGGTAATATGGTCCGCAAGGCACAAGGTAGTTATAAAAGAGTTTCAACTGAGAACTAGGTTAGCTTACCATTGTATTATTAGTCAGCTAAAGGGCATGCATACATAGATACATACATACATAAAAATATATACAATTATGTAATATTTATTAGATTAGTGGCATCATGTGAAATTCTTAATTGGAACAATACAATTAAAAGTCACAAGATCCAATAACTTCATATTTAAGTTCTTTTTGTCTGGTTCATATGCATTAAAATTGCATATGCTTTTTAATCTGTTGAGTTATCTTTCTTATTTCTTGCTTGCAGTAATAGAAAAGTAGCAACATTTGAGAAAGTTATTCAATTTATGATTCTTTATGGTGACTTTTTCAATACCTACGGACATATGACCTTATAAAATATTCAGTATAATAGGAATAAAAATGCATGTACAGTAAATGCTGGGATGTGTTAGCAAATGTTTTTCTGCGTTTGTTGCAATGCAGAAGAACATAGTCACTGATGAAACACTGAAATGTGCTTGAATTATTCAATCCCCTGGCCTGTACAAATGGTTATGTTTGCTTTGAACAAATGGTCATTTAGTCCGGACTAATCTTCCTACTCTGACCAGTCACCGCCTTTGTGCTCTAGAGTTCTTGTAGCCTGTGAGTCCGACATAAGTCACTAGGGGCTCTAGGGGAGCACCTCTGTCACTTTAAGAAATGCCTCTGGTAAAAAAGAAAGTGATTAGTAGTGCTGGCAGTCAGTGTTCAGAGTGCTGTGTAGAGATTGAAGCCAATGAGGAGCCCTGCTGGGTGGAGGTTACAAAAGCAGCCTGAACCCAATGACTCAGCAAAGTTGGGTGCGTGTGAGATGACACTTTGCAGCGATTTAAAGGGCCAGTGTGCTGGCTAGGAGCTGAAAAATGCACTTTAAAATCAGGCCAAGTGTTCACTCCCTCCCTCCTAGTGCTAATCGTAAAAGTATGTGGCCCATGTAGTTCAGCGGCGTTGTCACTGAAGGTCTGTGCAGAGTCCATTCAGCTGTCTACTATTAGGGCTGATTTTGAGATGTGATTAAAACAAAAAATTACACGGTGTTGAATAGGCCTGATTACTTTTACAAGTGATTATGTCCTCCAGTTTTGTAAAATTTTTCCTACTGTTAAACTTTTTTATGTCAGAGACACATGATTTGAAGAATATTAAACATGCATTGCATTTCTAGCCGTACATTATGAAGTTCCTATTTCACAAATAGGTGACTTAAACGGCCAACTTGATTCCTTTTCTGAATGATCCCTCTTTGAACTCTGACTGTGGATGACAACTTCCGTTTCCCTAAAGAAATATTTTGAATGATTGTTCTGGTTTCACTAAAGGACTCTACACATTTCATACAGTACACAGCGTGGGTCTTTGTCTGGCAATATTAGAACTAGTTTTGTGTATATGGCCTTGCAGTCAGTAAATCAAGAAAGTATTGTTTCTTTTAGTTTTTCCAGTGGAAATGGTCTGTCTGTTTGCACAACAGTCAACTGAATTTTGAGTAAATACAGTTGTGTGCATGTTCAGTCCAGTGCTCGTTGTACTCTTGTTAGTGATACGTAACCACTGCCCTTGCTCTTTGTCACCGAGCCACGTTTAAGCTGGTTTGTCTAGGAAAACACTCCAGTGTGAACTTTGGACTCTTTTTCTCTCTTTTTCACTTTTGTCATGACTGTGGCTAGAAAGGGAAGTGTTTTATAATGTATTCATTAAACAGGGCTGCATTCAATCACGCTTGAGGTGAATTCATGTAAAAGAAAGATAGGCGGCCAGGAAATAACCCTATATCTCTACTTGTGTCAAATGCCCTTCCTGGCATATACAGTATTTTTCAAGAGGAATGCAGGGGAAGATACTATGTAGGCAGATACTAGAATGAAATTGTTAAAATGATTGTATCATTGTTGAAGTCACAAACTTGAACAGACCTCTGATCTTGTTGCATGTGAGCACTAGACCAATGTACACTGGTTGAACAGTACTTCCACGACGTCTATCTTGGTTACCACAGAGCCAAGGCTGCTCACAGATATGATTAGCCTTGCTGATGGAAAAGGAACATATTATTCCTAGACAGTCTGATCCAGACTCCATTTTTTCCAGACAGCCACATTCTTCTGATGATTGGAACATCTATGATAGAGGCTGAAATGCAGCCTTTTTTGCTAAAAAGCAAAAATCAGAGTGGAGCTGTTGAGGCTAATTGCTGGCGACAGGCTGGCATGACTGTGGCCACAGAAAATGGTGACATCACTTCCATAGTGAGACTCTGAGGAGGGACGTGTTAGTGACGAGTGGTGGAGATCTGAGCCAACAGGTCACTTTTAGGCAGTTTTCTTTTCTATAAAGTGATGAGGCTTGAAGCTTCTTCAACAGGTTAGAACCAAACGAGGCATTTGTTTTGTTCAAACAGGAAGTCATATATTTCTGTCTGACTGTGACACCATGTGACAGTACTGCAATAGGCAGACCCTCACACTGGCACTCCACTTGTCTCTCTCTCATGGATCAATAACCTCTTACATAACAATCTGGTTTGGACTGGAGGCCAGATTCCAGCTGACTGGAACATGTGACGGCCTTTGAGTGTGTTGACCCACATTTTCCCCTTCCTCTTCACACCCCTCCCTCTCTCCTCCGCCTCCTCCTCAGTGCTCCAGAGGCCTGAGCCCCTCTCTAGCCCTTCACACCCGCCATGTTTACCAGAGGTGTAGACATGGGTGGGTCATGGCCACATGCGACATGTCCAGACATGGTCCTAAACAGTGAATATTCACAAACAGAAGGTTGCTAGGGACTAGATTAATGACATTAAATCACACTGACTTCAGCTCTTTTAATATTGTACTGACTTTTGTTCGTGTGCTCTATTCTTCCACATACTAGTCAAAACTGACAATGGATCTAAACTAGGACCTAGACCATTCTTAACCATGACAAAATAAAGACTAAAACAGGACTATCTCTAAAATAACACATCAGGCTTTTTCATTTGTTGTTTGGCCTCTTTTAAAGCTATGGTTATGACACAAAGGATTCAGAACAAATATAACTGAATAACACTGTTGTGATTTGGATATTGTGGTTGCTAATATTGAGTATTGTGCCTAGAACATGCAATGCCATTAGCCTTATTACTACCCAGACTACTATCCAGTTTGCCGGTTCTTGCAGTGAGCAGATGCAGTTTGGATGTGATAATGAGCTGAACTGTCTCAGAACAAGTCAAGATTGGTTGCATTTTAGGTAGTGGCCTATTGGTGACTATTTACATTTACAACGTGGCCTTGCTGTACACCATTTATATAATTGGTGCAAAGACAGGAACACAGTGACTGCACTTTGATGTTTGAAAATGCAGAAGCTCGAGTGAAAGGCACACTCCTGGTTTCCTGCCACATTAACCTGTCTGACTTTGCATTACGGTAAGCCAATTAGTCTCCGCAGGTGTCCTATTTAAGTGTTTGTTTCGCTGAAAACCACTTCACACCAGTTGTTGTGAGTTTAGTGAAAATTTCCCCTTTTACGAGGAGCGTGTCATTTTTTTCATATTTGAACATCCTAGTCAAAGCACCTGACTGCATCTCAAAATGACTCAACCTTTATGGAAAACGCATGTCTTTCAATGACTTTTAGATGAGATGTAGCACCCGATGTCCACTGGCCACAAGCTTTAAGTGTATTTCTTTTCATTGTTTATATCTTCCTCATGCAGTATGTGGCTAATTAGATGATTGTGGTCCGGGCTTGCGTTCATTTTTTTAAGGAAGTAGCAGTGAATCATCAGAAGCTTGTTTCCTGCTTCTAATAATAGCCGGTTATGTTCTAGCTTAAACGCAAGGTACCAATCAAGCCACAGGAGTTTCACAAACGTCACTCTGACTCATAAATGGAAAAGAATGGACGGTACTTCCTCAGCTCAGTGCTTGTGTACCTTCTAATCTAATTGGTTTGACATTGAGGATATGGTGAAAAATGCCTTGTCATGCCAACTATACACTGCCCATATTATTAGGTACAACTGTTCAGCTGCTTAATTGTGCAAATATGTATCTGTCACTTAGCGAGATGTATCATGGCATATTTTATGTGGCTTCAAATGTGGTTTTGGTACCAGATAGACTCACAGTCCAGCTGAGAACTTGCATTTTCACACACAACTACCAAATGGCTTGTTGATGCCATATTTCAGAGAAGAATGATTCAGTGGTGCAGTGGCTCAATGGTAGAGCAGTTGTCTTATAACTGGATGGTTGGAATCCGGCTCGAACATGTGCATACAGTTGTGTCATAACTGACTTTGCCTATGTATGAATGTGGTTGTGAGCTTAATTTTTAAATTGGATGTCGAGGGTCCACCATGCTTTTGTGAGTACAATAATTGCCAAAGTAGTGGTTGGTGAGAAAGGTTTCTAATTGCCTGCTACTTGCCACAATCATCCCACTGTTTATTTTATGTAAGTTAAGGAAAATGCACTGTAGTCTGACGGGCAGCTCAATTATTTGCTCATTGAAGCTTTTACTGTAAAGACATTGCTGTGCAAGAAAGGTCCTGTCCTGACCCTTGTTTTCAAATTTCTGTGTCAATTTTTGGCAGTTTTTAAATAAGACATTAAAGAGCAGACAGAATGAACATAATAAATAAATGCATTTTTTCCAAACAATCTATTATGCAGTAATTGTATATACTGTGTGCTCAGGTAACTTTAGCAGCTAGAGCAGCTTGTGCACAGCAGACAGCCTCACTGTCATAATGCATTAGGTGGACTGGTGTTTGCTGACTCTAATTTAGCCTGAAGGTGAGGTGGTTACCCTGGTACAAGGAATATGCTAACACGTGTAGCTGTGCACAACCAGATGAACAGACACACTCATATAGTCCTGAATGATCTATCCATTAGATATCTTTTCATTGCACACATTCTCTTCTTTGTCTTCTAATAATGCCCTACAGAGGAAAACAGAAGGAAAGTAGCACACATGAGCTACACTGTATTCTCCAAAGCTAACGGCCACACCCTGTAGAACCCATGCAATGTGACAGTCAAGGAATTCACCGCGGGCTAGCCACAAATACTTGCAGCTTGACTCAAAAATACTTGTACGTCACAAGTTGCACAAATTACAAGAAAATATGTAAAAAGAAAGCGTGCTGAAAACTGTTTTTGGCACAATGGTTTTGCACGTTATCTGGAAGTTTTCACGCAGAATCCATCTAACAAGAAAGCACTCGGAGAGTGCATACCGACGCCAGGACAGCTAATTTTTCCTATGCAATGTTTTGGCACTAACTGCGACTTTAATCTGTGATGTCTAAGGGTTTTTATATTGTTAACGAGCAATTAAGAGGCCCCGCCCCCAAACCATGACAAATATGGGAAGGGTTCATTTGA
>JAVQKG010191279.1:0-11341 GCA_036025885.1 Hypseleotris bucephala
TTTAACCAAAACATTTCAAAAATGGTAGATAACAAATTTGTGTTTGTGCTTTCAGCAGACAGAATACTTGATGTTACTAATTAAGATAACTAAAATAAATACTACATGGCCCAATGAGCAACTCTGACTCATCCTATGAGAAGGCCCTTATGGTTTTCTTTTCTACACCTCCAAAGGTTAAAAATGTGAATGAATCTACGTGTGTGTGCCCAGCAAAGCCATGGCACAAAGCATGGTGTAGGGGGCATTGCTTCTTACCACCAATCAGTTTAGAAAAAAAGAAGAGGGAGCCAGAGGCAGTGGAGGGAGTAGAGTTCCTCTGTAATTACTACATGGTCTTAAAAAGCAAATACCAGGCCATAGCAACCTCAGGCGGAGACAGTGAGAAGAAAGGGGGACGCAGCGGAGACGAAGACTACAAAAAATAGGCAAAAAGGGAGGTAAGAAGCGCCACAGAAAGTGACCCCGTACTGACCTCGGCTCTCCAACAATCATCCTCTGCCAGCTGGAGCCAGAGTTAGGGGCTAGAGCGAGGGGCCGGCCGGGCAGGATCCCCTCCGATTTATGACTGACTATAAGGCCTCTGAAAGAAACTCAATCACCCAGGATTCCTGCGCAGCATGACTCTGGCTGCAGAGAATAGATAGGCCCAGAGAGTGTGGGACCAGGGGCCTTCGGGACACAGCCTCATCGGGCCACTTTGGTGAGGGGTGGGCTTGTGGGCACTGGCTCCATTATGTGCAGCTCTCCACTCTGAGTATGATATCATTACACTGCAAAGACTTCAACCTCAGCAACAATTCTTGGCATCTGCCATCTTCTGAACCCACTTTTTCAACATATTTCACAAACCAGGTTTACATGCACACTGTTAATTGCTTTATATGTCTAATTAGTGCAATTGTTAGGTTTATTAAATTTCAACCTGCTATCAATGTAGAGTGAGAGAGCGGCTGAGAGCAGGGCATGAAAAGAAGCGAAGAAGGCAGCTGTCTTTTAGATGGGGGTAAGCCGTGCTCGGAGCTACCCCGCTGATCCATTAGCATATCTGAATGATCCTGTTCCTGCGCAGCCACCACCACGCTGCAAGGTGGCACATCAGAAGAACGCGCCCTTTGAATGCGCTCGCAAGCTGGGGGAAACTCTTATTTTTCAACCCGTTTGAAAATTTGGAGATAAGTTGATGTTTGAGAAGCCAACAAAAATAAAAGAAACAGAGCATGGAAGAGGAGAGAATAAAGTTTTAGATTTTGAAGAGGACAGAGTTTTACAAGGTTTTTGAAGCTGGATACTTAATAATTCACTTGATTCTACAAGCGGCAGTAAGGCAGTATAGAAACATGCTCGTGCATGACAACAATTCATTGCCATATCAAAAGAAAGTATGTCAACCTCTGGTTTAGCCAACACAAGTTAGAGTAGGGTGTGAAAAGAGGTTATAGCTATCCCAAAGAGTGTTGCTCTGGTCAGAAAGTCACTTGTTTTAGAGTATTAAAACTCAGGTAGAAGAATGATGTAGAAGTAAAGGTCATCTTACAAGAGCTTACTTCCTCAATTCTATGCAATTACTTGGTGTTACATTTGACACTAATTTAAATTAAGCTTTACAGAGGGACCAAACTTGTCTTAACTAAATCACGGCCATTATAATGGTTGATTTTGCCTTTGGCAGTGTTGGTCACCCCCCCCACTACGCTACAAACATCATCAGTTAGAAGTAATAATAGTTACTTTTCTTCACATATGTGAAAGAGAAGACACGTAGGTAATGCTCTGCAGTTAGCATTATTTTGCACTATCAACATGTACACCACAGTCATTAACACAATTGGATGAGGCTGTATAGATTTTGACAATTTATTTATCAAAAAATCAGTTCATGAACAAAATGTGTCAGTGCTCAAGTTTTTTTTTTTTTTTGATCAGCCTTGAAGTTGGTCTCGCCTCAGTCACAAAGCGTACTTCTATTGACTGGTTCCAGTGAGCGTATTGATGGTTCCATAATTTGGGCACAGGAACACAAAAAAGGCTGACCCCCGCTGGGCCCAGCACGACAGCCCAGTCAGCAGGGAGGCTTGCATTTATTAGCCTGGGAGAGGAGCTCCTGCAGAATTAAAGCACATTCACCCACCCATTGATCTCTGTCACCAAAACAATACTCGCCTCCCTCTCTGGCAGCCAGCTAGGCACAGCGCACTCTGAGCTATTTCGACAGCTATAGAAAACAGGATGGCTTGTACCCTCAGGCTTGAGTAAACTATTTGAAAAGTAAGAGAAAGGGGATTTTAAAAAACTAAACCTTATTAGATTATCAATCCACCTGCCTCATTGTATTATCATGAAAAAGTACTGATCAAATGAATACAGCTATGTATCTTGTTTTCAAGTATAGCTTTTGTCTGTTATGATTTTTCCAATAGCTACATTAAGTCTCTCTCTGTAATTTTATTAATGCCATGATTTTCAGCTGGTAAAAATTGATCGACACAATTTTAACCCTAATCATTTTTTTGTGAACCAATCACACAGATTTACAAACATGATTTAATAATCAATAAGCTGAACATGGAAACAATATACAGTACATTTTTCACAACAAACTTTTCAAAAACAATTTGGAACCACCATTGTTCAGAGTTGTCACAAAAACACTGATATTGTAATTAAAGTAGTAATAATAGTTCAGAATAACAAGGTTTATAGACAATTGCTTTGGCATCCACCATATATAACGTTGTAAATTCTCTCAACACAAACTATGTATATTGTCTAAGTGAGGGGTACTAACCACTGAAGCCCTAACTATTAAATTCACTGCAACACAGTGGCATAGAAAATAAAAAGAAAGCTCAAAGAAAAAAAAATCAATGTAAAAGAGCAAATAGGGACCCTGGGAGTCTAAACCTGCAAACTCATCAAAATATAAAAAATATTAAACATTTTTAACCCAGAAGCTCAGATTGAAAAGATCAAATTATACAAAATTAAAACATGAGGTTATGATGAAAGTCGATGGTTCAGAAGTGTATGACCGTAGCCCAAAATTCTAGCACAGAGATGAAAAATTATATAAATAACAATCTAATGTCCGGGAATTTTCATGGCTCCATGATTAAAATACCATACTATACCAGCAGTGGAACAAAAGTTAGCAAAACTTACACAAACAGTCCCCATGTGTACCAGAGGTTTAAAAAAAGAGTCAATGGTAGCACAAAAGTTGCTGCTTCTTGGAGTCTGCTTGTGTATTTGTACATAGCCCTGACCTTTGGCCTGAGGAGCTTGCTAGGCTTTGATGCCGTTGCCCTCAGTGGCTAGTGTCCAAATACCATGGGGATGTCTGCACTGTCTGGTCAAAACACAAACTGTGCAGGTTCAATACAAAACAGAGAAGAAGACACAATGTCACTCTTCACACACGCCCTTAAAGAGGGTAGTGCGTCTCATTATTCCACCTAGAGCTGCTTTTGTCAGAATTTGATTTGAGGCAAAGGGAGAGGCCTCTCTGAGATGCTTTGGTCTGGTTCAGGGCCTGTGCTGCCATCTTTGAAGTCAACACTGGGACAAGGACTTTTATACAAAACAGAGATGAATACTCAAAAGGATTCTTGTGATTTGCACATTGTATGTGCTGTAAATGGCTCAGGCTATAACTATTTGGCCTATTCAGTGATCATATTGTAAGCTTTTCAAATCTTGAGGTTATTACTTGCATTCATTCTTTTTTCTTTGATAGCTCCATTACACTTGCAATCTATTGCTACTCAAAAAGATTTTTTTTGCTCTTACTGTAACACAAAGCTCCAACTTTTCTTAACATAAAGCTCTTCCAGTATTCAGTGAATGTTTTGATAGACAACAGTGCTTTATATGTGTATCACACATAAAGGGTTTTGAGTAGTAACTTCCTTCGCTTACAATACGAAAAGGAGCCCTGTTAACCACTACAGAATGATCCTTTGACTTCAGAATGCTACTATTCCATAGGACTAAGCCATTTCATGTTTTAATAATCACTATTCCACATGAAAGGGCTTTGAGGTAGGCTATTGAAAGGTGATCTGAAAGGATCATATGTCCTTAATCTTTTTTCATACGACATATTATGCTGAACAGGAAATTTATCTGATTGTGCTATTTAATTGCTTTGTGCAAATGATAAAAAGGTTTGATTGTCTTGTGCCACAAGCCCCAAAAACAGCTATAGAAGGTCATAGTAAGAAACTGGCTGTATTAGGCTGGAGGCTTGTCTCATAAACAAAGGAGACTGTGTGATTGGGGCTGGTGTAAACAGACTGCTCTTATCTCTGTTCAAACAGTGTGGAAAAGGAAAGTCAGGAAATACACATGGCGGAGTGAGAACAAAGCCTAGTACAAGATAATGGCAAGGTCAAGTGTGTGTTCAGTGATTCGCTTCTTTAAGGCTTGTGCTGCTGACAAGATGTGTGTGTTCTCCACATGGCAGTGAGAGGTCAGGTAACAACACCTCTAAATTTTAACCTCTACCTTTTCTCTTTGTCTGTGAAACACTATATCACCACCTGCTGGAAATAAAGTGCAAACACACAAGCTGAGAGGCCAACATGTAGGTAGCATACAACAAAATTTGCCTATGCTATACATTTTTTTTTAGTTACATGAAGTATATCGCCTATATCTGACGACTAGGATGTAGCCTTGTAATTTTGAAATGGGTGTTTCATTTACCATAACATTTTTCACAAAAAGAAAACAGGAGAAAACCACTAAAGTGCATTAGACAACATTAAAAGTATATTTCTGACAGCACCACGACTACTTTGTACACGTACTTTGGACTTCACTGTGCAATTTACTTGACTGGAATTTTACAGTTCTACCCACCTCTGTTGACATTAAGGTAATTGTTTGTGTACATTGCCCTCTAGTGGTTACTCTGGTGTGCTATGTCACCCATAAGCTTTGTTTAACCCACTGATTACATGCTCCTTCATAGCAGGGTCACTGATGGAGGGAGAGCTGAGCTACCCTGACTCTATCAATCAGCCACTACCTCCTCTACCCCAAACCAAATTGACCCATCGAAACAGTGGCCACGTTCCAGCTCCATGTGGCAATAAATCACATCAAATCAGAGCTAGGTAACTGTCACCTCCACTAAATGCACTGTGCCTTTCTGTGCATTTCCTTTTAGTGGAGAGATGGCTTCATACAGTTGACTGGAGACGTGAGCAGATAATATATATAAAAAACTTTGGTTTTGGTAATCCCTTTGATAAATGAATTGCAAAAGTAAGATTTTCTTATGACTGAGAACTGTAATTCATATTGGAGTACCTGTAAAATACCTTTAGTAATTTGTTTAAAAAATTATGACTTTTTAAAGCAACATGCAATGAACCAATCAATCAATAAATTGCACTAAACCATTCATAATAAGGGATTTAGCGTATTATTTTGTTTTTTTTTTATTTGAAAAAAAAAATAAATAAATAAAGTAATAGTACACTGCACCATATTGCAGTTAATATATTGCACATAGTCAGGGGGTAAATGCTTTCTAAAAAAAAATCCACACCATTGCAATCCCAGCCCCTTCCACATTGAAAAAATAAACCGTTGCTTTACTTACTGTGCAGTAATCATTATTTTCATTCACATGAAAAAATATTTTACTGTCTCAATTTACTTTAATGATATGCGTTCAACTCTCATGGGCTATTTTATATTTGGGGATGCTGTATTTTTTTTTTCTCCATTAGCTTATTGCAAAAAAGTACTTCTATCAGATACAATCCACACATTTCTTAAATTGTATCAATGTGAAATAGTCCATGGGAGATGAATCCACATATTTCTAGTCGGACTGATTTACTTAAGTAAACTGAGACATGTGAATGATACACTTTTTTTCAGTTTTGCTGCACACCTACTATATCTGTTCAGGTTTCACAGCATGAGCAATGGCACAGGGGGAGATAATGTGAGAAGGGCTGACCTTAAATCTCTGTTGCGCTCATCTGCTCTCATCCTCTGGTTCACCTCCGCAGCCCGCTGACAGATGACACAGTGTGGGGGCCGGCTGCGCCCCTGCTCCCGGGTCATCTATTGCTCCTGGAGTGATAAGTGGCTCTGTCCCGGCGTGGCTTATCCCGCCGCATACGCAGTCAATCACAGAACAGCAGCACAGTACAGAGACAGCCTGTGGAGGACACTGGAGCAATAACAAAACTCCAGGTGACATCTGTATCACCTCCAGCTACAAAGATTATGTCACTTTGGTTCAATAAACAACTTTAGTTTTCTTTTATTTTGAGCTACATTACACTAAAAAAATTAGGTCTGTTTAATGTGTAGCCAACTTCATTTACAATGCATATTCATAGAATGGCTTAATTGGTTTTAATTTTCAGTCATATTAAGTAACACAAAGAACTATCATAGGGTTCTAATTGTTCATAGCTGATTTGAAATGAAACCTGTCTTTCTACAATGTCAGGCAGATTTACTTTATTTGTGAAAAAGTTTAAACATCATGATGCAGTCAAAGCGAGAGCATTATAAACAAACATTGTAATAGTGTGAAGTTAAATGGATAAACACTGCAAAATCACTTCTCCCTCTGTTCTTCCATTCCCCTGAGATGTGTGCAGTCCTGCCACTTTAAGTTACTTGCTGTAAAAATGTGTTGTGAGGCACAGTCCCTAGAGGCACACACATATAAACACAAACTGCCTGCGGGAGATAAATGAAAATAAAATGACTGCAGTAAAGAAGTGAATTTATTTTACTCATTGCTCACTAAACCTGCACTGAGCTAGCACAGAGCACTAGAGGGCACCCTGACTACACCTGCCTATGTCTGTTACTGCTTTGCCTGAATATTTCTTCCATATAACATGATTACATGCAAAGTCATATGGCTACCTGCTGTTAGACTGGCACATTGCCTATCCTTAAACTCCTCTGTAGTAAGACAAAAAATCTAATAACATGGCTGACTAACTGCTCAGCCCCCATGTCATGCTGTTGTGCACTTGCATTTGAGAATTATACATAGATTAAAGTTGAGCTCTGACATCTACTCATTGGCCTTAGCCTAAACCAGTCTCCAGAGATGCAAGTCTGACTGGAAGAGAATATTCCTGTTAATCAAACAGTTCACAACTTGGCACTCTATCAATGAAAAGTATACCAGTACTGCACTTTGGTTTGCAAGAGGTCTGATGTTTACTATTTCTGCTCAACTGTGGTCTTAGTAAATTCTTGTTTATTAATCAAATCAATTTATTTACACAATAAGAGTCACTACCTACCCTTTTCAGGCTCTATGAATAATTTCTGTTAAACCATATTGTTAACATTTGATGTAGTATAATTGAAAAATGCAACGTTTGTTTATGTCCCCTTAAGACCCTCTTTCCACCTGATGTGCATGTCCACTTCACAACTTCATGCAATGCTTTCTTCACACATCTGTACAGCATATACTTACTTCTGTGTGATGTGTGAATGAAACAAAACAGAAATCTATGTATACTTTTGATGAGCAAACGACAGTATAACAAGGTTTAGAGGCTTTGAAAAGTTGAGTTCGCAGAATAGGGCCCCTTTAATCAAGGACAGCATGCATTGTGCATCTATAATGAAGCTCAAACAGTGACCATGTCATGTAGATGAGAGGTTGTCCATAATATTGTGGCGATGATGGATTCATGTTGTGGCGTGTACATACTAATGTTTCTGTAGAAGGCCGTCATGATTCATTCCATCAGGGCTCAGTGTGTTTCTTCGAGCGTGAGGAAGAAGCTTATCGTCTGTCTACTTATTTCATGCCCTGGAGCAGCCAGTCTACAGAAATGGCAGCATCTCAGGATGTAGCTAACACTGACACACCTTCTGATATATAGGCAAGCAACCGGTCCAATATTTGATCTTCACATCCAAAAGCACTTTTCAGGTGAGATATGCCCATAAAAATGTAACCTTCCACCGCAGCGTATTTAGGATATGGCAGGCAGGCACAACCTAAAAATGTTCTGTAAGCTGAGATAACCTATCCAATATCGGTAACTAATGAGGCAGAAAGAGCAGCCACGGCAGACACTATCATTTCAGCTCCATACTCTCTCTTGTACCAGATAAGCTTTGTCAGGAGTCAGATACTGTCCAATAGTTTGACCAATTTCCAGCCCTATTTCTGGGGACGGCTGTCGATTTGATGGCAGTTTGGATTGCGGGGTATGGTGAATGAGCAGCTGCAGTGCTTTTGGCTCACAGGGGAAATCTGTTTGGGCTGCTTGTGAGTTGAGCGGCTAAGCACTTTAATTCCTGGTGTGAAGATTGCTCTCATGTTTTATTGAACGTTGCCAGTGGCACCTCTCATCCTTGACAATCTGATTCTACAAAGGTCTGCCTTATGACCTTAATGTTGAAGCTATAGGGTGTTGCAATTCAGTCTCGCTGACCCCACCATCAACCTCATCATTCTCACGTGCCCTTTGGGTAACATTTATGTGCCTCCCTTAAAGTGGATTAACAACTTCCTCTGGTTGTCTGTACTTAGCCATCCCTGCACTTAAATAACCTGTCATCTTTGCTGTTTCGGTCTGCCTGTCCGATTGTAGACAAGGCAAGATGTCACTTTATGATCTGTTGTATTTCAATGCTCATGTGTGTGCCCAACCCCATCACTAATACAAAGTAGGCTACCTGTATGTCCTTTTGGCAAACACGCTCAAAAGCATTTTGTATTGACATCTTGTCTGACCTTCACAACTGTCACCCAAACTGAAAATATGTTAAAAACTGGTTGGTGGTTCAATTCTCCCTCCACTCAGCTCATAATATTGTTTTGTCCTTGGGCAGGACACTTCACCCACGCTGCCTGACTGACTGTATGACTGGGTGGGCACAGAGGCTGCCTTTGTCAGGCTGCCCCAGGACAGCTGTGGCCACAGAGATCATTTACCACCACCAGTTACAACGTATTCAATTACATTATAAAATATAATAATATTATAATTGTATTATATAATCATATACAGTAAATATAATTTATAGTATTTGGGTGATGAAAAAATCCATAAATCCAATGCATTATTATAACTTGGATCTTTATCCACATGGGGGCGTTACTGATGAAACTCTTAATTAAGCTTTGATTCGGTGTCTAACCAAATAGGAATTTATGAGTAGATTAATAAAACATGAACATTATCTTTGAGAGAGTCACTGTTTCATAATGCTCTCTTTTATCTCTTTTAAAGGAAACACTTTAATTCAACAACCTATTATTGTTTTATGTCCTGTTAAAAGCCTGCCTTAGATAACTGTCAGAAGGGTTTGGGAAGAATGATTTGTCTGCAAAAAACATCAAAGCTCCCTGATTACTCAAAATACTGAATGTGCACTGCAGGCAAAAAAAGGTTTTTATTGTAGAAGGTAAAAAAAGCCTCTTTCGCAACATCTGGTTTGCTCTGATTCCATTTTTTGACAACTGTGAGAAGACACAGAAAGGTGGCATGAAAGGATATTTTCTGCTTTGGCTGAGCAATCTTGAATGCATTGTTGACTTCCTTAAGCGTGTGGTTTAAAAAAAGAATGTGATTTCAGGCAACGTATGGCACCAACTCAATCATGGCACATTGGCCATGCGAATAAGTCATTTATATTCCAAATGCAGGCAGTCTTCAGTCTCACATGCAGTTTGTTTAATTGTCAACACGTGTAAAACTCAGGTGTGAATCTGTTTTCAGGTAAGGTGTCCATTTTTATTGCCTGCCTCACTGACTGGGTGCTTGTGATTTCTGTGTTGTTGTGGCGACAGGATTATTCCGAAGAGGGATTAGCAGGATCCTGACAGACAGCACCCACCCTGGAAGATTGGGGCAGAGATGACAGTTCCCATCACACATCGTAGTCTCCCCAGCTTCAACCATGCACTACTCACGGACTTTAAAGCAGCGGAAACAGCAGATTACGAGAGTATGACAGGGGGGAAAGAAGTCACACATCATGCAGCACAGATTAGGCTCAACAAACTCTTCTGCTTCTTCTGCCTCCACTGCCTAAAGGGCATTTAAACCAGGCACACAGAGCTGCCTCCCATCTACAACTCGCCTAACTGCATACACTTCAGCCCTGGCACACAAACAGCTATTGGGTACTATTGGGTAAATTGCATTTGTAAGTAGGGCTATTTTGATGTGCTCTACATGTAAAGCATCGATCTCAATATTTTAGTTGCAAAGCTTCTTTTCAGAGGTACCCCAAAATTTTATCAGCCATAATCCAGACAAACAGATTGTTACATTGTAGCACAGGCTGTAGTTATGCAGTTGTCCAGCTGTGTGACATATGTGAATGTGTGATAGTGTTCAGTGTCAAGGGGCTTCTTTGAGGGTCTCCTGAGATCTCCACACATCTCTGAAGAGTACACACTGTAAAAAAAAAATTAAAAAATTAAAAATTCAAACACGTGTGCATGTTATGAAAACACAAATTTACTGGCCACATTATTAGGTAAATTTTATAATATAATATTATATTAGTATCTACCCAACAAGCTCAAATAACAGAATTACACAACAAATGATAACCCCAAACTAAAAAGGAAATATTTTTAAGTGACGGTATCAGATGTTATGTAAGAAAAATGTATTTTTGGAGCTAGAGGTCAGTGATGGGTTTAGATAGTAGAAGATAGTATTATTTTAGTTACCACTTACTTCAAGATCTGAAGAAGTCCATAAAAAGCACACAAGATAGCGAAACAGGAACCATGTGAGCTAGTCAAATGAAGACCATAGCAGGTACAAGGCCTTCCTAATAAAGTGGCCAGTGTATGTATTGGAGCTAAGGTTAAAAGGTGAATTGCATAAGTTTGGCTCGAAGATAACTTTTGACCTTCGGCAAATAAAATGTCAGAATAACAATCAGTCAGATATCCTGAATTGGTGCTACGATATTGATAATTCGGGACATGATTTATTTTAGACTTTGACATTTAACTGTCTAAATCCAATATGTTCCTACTTGAGCCCACTTGAATGCTAAGTACTTTGGGGTGTCCTTACAAAAAATGTTCAATCAACTTTGGAGCCCATTCAATAGAATAACTGCTATGACCAAAATGCTCTTGCTTTGGTGTTCACTGCTTATTGTGTATTTCCTCCTGTGTAAGTCCACATTAATTATAATTGCAAGACTCGCAATGTGTATGGGGGAAAATAATGAGTTTCCCAAGTCAATTAAACACCTTCAGTGGTTTTCAATATGCTGCTGTATCTGCTGTTAGTGTTGATGCCTCCACAGAGACAAGCTCACAGTTCAAATTAATAGTCTGGATTTTTCAACACAA
>JAVQKG010191327.1:0-14060 GCA_036025885.1 Hypseleotris bucephala
GATGGAACAAAGGAATACACTGAAGGTATCATTTATAAACAACAGAGAACATGTGTAATAGTTTATGCATTGTAGGTAAAAAATATTGTAGCTTAAAACCATATTTTTATTTGATGATATGTAATTTAAAGTGCCCTGTGTGCAAAAAAGAGATAGACAGTACAAAGAGAAAACCTTTAGTAGTGTATGTTCTTTGTGCGTTCAGATCTTTCTTTCATGGGGTCAACTTTTTTCTACATTTTCAGTTTATTCTCTCCTTTGTTCCTTTTGCCTGTCTGTCTGTCTGTCTGTTTTTGCTCTACCCCTAACCCCAGCCTCGAAGTGCCTCCATCTTCAAAAAGGGCCCCAGTTTCAGCTCAATGGGTCGGACACTTCTCAGCTTCGCACTGCAGCTCTCTGTATGGGTGACAGAAAGTGGCCCTCTAACAACATGGGCCAAAACCTAAAATTAGTAAAATTAAAATAGGTTTATTTAAATGCATGCTGTCCTCTCATGTTTGTCTTCCATGTGTTTACTATGGTTACTACTAAGTTAATACAACTTCAGTAGATTGTTAATGGTAAGCTTTCTTCTATACTTTCAGGGCTCCTAGACAATGTAACAGTGCTTATAGGCATTGCCCACAGAGGAAAAGCCATTGCAGGGGTCATTAATCAGCCTTTCTACAATTACCAGGTACTTTATTTTAATTCTAATGCAAACCTCTAGAATAATGGTGGATTGGGACCTGAAAGCGAGCCTTGGCAGGATGAGTTAGACTCTAAAGGCCGTAAGGCTATATATTGTTTAGACTTGAAGTGATGAAATGTTATTTTAAATGTATAGGTAAATGTTTTATTATAATAACTTCAAGTTTTCATTTTAGTCCCTAAAAATAACAGACCATATTATGTCCTGGGGTTCTGTTATGATCCTTAACAGGAATTATTTGGCCCATAGCATCAAAAATAAAATATTCATTTTTTTGTTTTGTTTTAGCTATCTGAAAATATTTTACTTTTCGTTAATGTTGCCTATATGGTCTTAGATAAATTACTTTTTCTGACTATTGGTTCTTAACTTGTGGTTCAGAATGCAGACATAGAAAACAGGGGATGTGGGACCTTGCATTTAGATATAAATCTAAAGTTTGGACACTTGCTCTGAGCTGTAATTGTGACCTCTATTGTTTTTTTTTTATTCTCAGCTCGGAGCAGGTGCAGTCTTGGGCAGGACCATTTGGGGGATGCCAGGCTTGGGTGTGTTTGGGTTTGAGCTCAAGGAAGTGCCGAGCGATAGACGTATTGTCACAACAACACGCTCCCATAGCAACAAACTGGTGACAGACTGTGTGGAGGCAATGGAGCCACATGAGGTGGTCAAAGTGGGGGGCGCCGGGAACAAGGTACGATGGAAATAAACTCAACATCTGGACTATTAAAAAAATCAAATATGAAATCCGAGCAACTTAATAACAGCAAAATCATGTTGCAGATAATCCAGCTTATTGAAGGGAGGGCATCTGCATATGTCTTTGCCAGCCCAGGGTGCAAAAAGTGGGATACATGTGCACCTGAAGCTATCTTGCATGCTGTTGGGGGTAAACATTTAAACATTTATTTACAAAGTACATTAATTATCCTATTGTTTTGTATAAATAATACACTTTAATAATTCTCTTGCAGGTAAACTGACAGATGTGCATGGAAACCCATACAGTTATGAAGCTGATGTAAAACACATGAACTCAGCTGGAGTCATGGCGACACTGCGTAACCACGACTACTACATCAGCCGAGTGCCTCCGTCAGTGCTGCAGGCGCTGAAGTGATCTGTGTGACCAAATGATCTACTACTGTTTATATAACACTTCAAAAGGATGACCATTTAAGAATTATTTTTGTGCCAACTTCCATTTTGTATTTTTTTCTATGTTAATTACATTTGTAAATGACATGTATGTATTACAGTGTTGACCTCCATGTGATACAATAACACAATCCATTTAAAAAAATGTTTATTCCATTTGTTTGATACAAGCTTAACTTAACATTTCTGTTTTCCAACCCATTTATAAAGCAAAAGGCAATAATATATAAGATTGACATTCAGTAACTAATATCAGCAACAATCTACTGTAGTGTCAAGTAGTTTAGGCACACAGCTATATTTAGAAATCCTATGCTAGGTTAGTTAGGTACAAATTAACTTAGTTGAACAGAGTTGAACAGAAACCATTTGATTGAAATCACACTATATTTCTGTATACAAAAGAACATTTTCCATGGCCAACCCATTCCACATACACATTTTAAAAATAAAAAATAGCTGAAACAACTGCGTAGTGGAAAGGTTTAGCTGATACTGTATAATTGCTTTTAATTGTTTTTTTAAAAAAGAGCAGTCCCAGCAGAGTCCAGGCCAGTTCCTCACCTCTTCTTTGGAGCCTGTGAGGTCGATTGTGGGGTCATGGGACGTCCTGTGTTCATACCCCTACACTGATACTTAGCCCTCCTATCTGACGGCTTTAGGATCTGACAATTACAACATATATGGTAATGCTGCAAATGATCTTCTCCATACAGGGCCATTATTTGTAAAGTTGTTTTTTATTAATCTTTTTACCTGAAAGGAGCACATCAGAGACTCGTCCACACTCATCATGGCGCCAGCGTTGTCGAACTCGCCGCAGTAATTCGGAGCTGAGAACAGTGTCACCAACTGCCGTTTAGCAAAGAACTCATAACCATCTTCAACAACCTGTGGGAGTTTGTGTTTAAGTTTTAGAGTTTTACTTCAATGTACTTCAATGAAAGAAGAATTTACCTACACCTTAAATGAAGTGCATTATAGAAACTTTACACACTATTTAGCCATTATACTATTATTTTAAACAGGTGCAATATGTAACCCCTTAGCGACATCTAGTGGCAATACCATGATTTTACTAAATTAAACCCTATTAATGCCATTGCTGCTCCCCACATGGACTCTTAAGAAGCAAGTCTTAATGTGGGTTCTTGCCAACCTACTCCCACCATCCAGAAACATGCATAAGTGAACTAGAGAAATCTTGCCATCATAAAGCATTACTAATAACTAATAGTTAACAGTGCATACAAATTTTGATTGTAATTCTAAAACAGTCTTGTCTTATAACAGAAGTACCTGATGAGCTCTGCAGATGAGGTCAAGGTCATGGCGACTGAGAAATTTGCAGACCACATCTGCCCCAAAAGTGACAGACACCCCTCTGTCGTTCTCACCCCATCCCTGTACATCTTTGTCTGGGTCTGACCACAAGAGGTCACACAGCAAACCTAGGAGAAATAGTAGGTAGGGGGTAAATAAAAGGATTTAGACATAGACATGTAGCAGTGGTAAATGCACTAACAGAAATAGTAATGTTGGTTGTATATACCTGCGTCTGGGACATCTGTAGGCCTCATAATTCTTCTGATTTGTTCCATAGAGTGTAAATCGGGGGAGAGCCCTGAGAACATAAGGGCTATATTCACATGCTGTTCCAACACAGCTTTACAATGTTTTATCCAAGATTTTTTGGAAGACTCCAAATTGGTACAAGCTGTTTGTGTGCTGCAGCTGCTACTAAATTTTAAAACTTAACTTCTCAAACGACACACTGCTGAGTCTGGGTTCTTTTCACTAAAGACCTTGTAACCCTGTAAGTCCTGGTCTTGTATCTGGCTATTTTCCAGAGTGTGAACTGCCTCACGCTGATGGCTTTGTACTTTTTGCATACTTTACCTCCATGACAGCAGAAGATTTTCTCATCAACAATAGCAGCAATAGGCAGGCAGTTAAAACAATCTGTGAAGGTCTTCCAAAGCTTTATATTATACCTACGTTTGCCTGAGGAAAACAAACATGGCCAGTGAAATATTTTGCACTAATTTCAAATAACAGATAGAAATTCATTAACAGAGCTCCTCTCACACTCATCGTAGAAGCCATAGATGCGGTTTATCGATGCACACTCATGGTTTCCCCTGAGCAGGAAGAAGTTTTCTGGGTATTTGATCTTGTAGGCCAGCAGCAGGCAGATGGTCTCCAGTGACCGTTTTCCTCTGTCAACGTAATCTCCAAGAAAGAGATAGTTGGCCTCTGGAGGGAAACCACCGTACTCGAACAACCGCAACAAATCTGAGAACTGCCCATGGATGTCACCTACAAATATATGCTCATTATGTACCGGTAATGTGTTTTTAGTCCATATACAAAAGCATATTACATTTGTTGATAAAAAAAAAATATTATATGGAATATCATGAAGAAGGCTGCTATAGCTGGACAATATCTATTAGGCTAGGTTTCTTTGTCAACACACTGGCAAGTCTAACTGACGGACCCAAAAGCCAATATGCAATTTGAAAGTCCCTAATCAAAAAAAATCTGACTAACTTCCACTCAACAAAACTAGGGCTAAATAATTAAACAAGGACTTAATAAGAACTAAACTTGAAAAGAAAGCATGCATACTAGATCAGGACTAAATGTACAGTATGTCTAACTTGCGACTATTTATACTGAAGACTGTACATGTATGTATTTTGAAAAGTAAATAAAAGAACCTAATAATATTAAAAATTATTGGAATCACTAATTCTGCAATAACTATAGATTTTAAATGTTGTGTTTTGTGTCTCAGTGATAATCAGTAGAAATCACCAGTATTCTTACCACAGATCTTGAGTGGTGCCTGTAGCTCTAGGAGGATGGGCTGACTGAGAAAAATCTCCCTGGATTTGGTACACAGTCCTCTTATTTCAGCCTCTGTCATCTGTACAGCCTTCTCTGGACGACCTCCTGAAAACACATGGGAAATAACTTGCAGAGTAGCACATAATAACATTGACAACCAGGGAGGAAACAACCACTATCTAGTTGACCATAAGAGGTACTAAATTGGCAGTGTACATTGGACAGCTTGTTGGCTCAGTTGGAAGAGTTAGTCAGATAATGTGGGACATGTGGACTGGGACGTGAAATGTCTTGTTTTCTGAATAATGGAAGGTTTAAGTGAAAACTTTTCTCCCCCAAATAATTGATTGCTCCAAATTGACTCCATTCCTGCCCCCTAACGATGTATGTCTTTCAGGGTGATACTCCACATTCAGTTGGACTGCACAGGCAAATAAAATATCCTACTACTTTGTCCTGAACATACTGTCCTGTATGTTCACATTTGGTCAATTTTGTCCCCTCAGTACGTTCACTCACAAAAACAATACGGCTAGTTGAGCAAACATGTGGACAATTAATGTATAGTGGGGTGCATAAAGAGCAAAAGAAGGGCTACTACATGCCCTCAATGGTATAGTGGTAACGTTTTATTCATGGTTAAGCTAAAAATGTAGGTTACATAGTTTGTGGCTGAAGGACGGGGGCGTGTCCCAGTTCACTGTCAACAGCTTAAGCGGCAGTCTGTGGTTTCTAGCAGTAACCACAAACATTTTCAGAAGTCAGATCCAGTTGGTAAATAAAAATGCTATTCGTTAGAGATGTTTTCACTTTCACAGACATCACAGACCGACATTTCTTTAGATTAACTTTTGTAGTTTAGTTTTTAGTAGTTTTTTTAGTAGTTTTTGTAGTCTAGCCATATCTATGATGCGTATACAGCTCTGGGCACAAGCAGCGGCACCACGATTACCATAGTAACCCAGCGTAGTCATGACTTTCCATCCCTCAAATTAGCTTGTCCACAAACTATCACGACTGAAATGCTACCACACAAAAGTTTTTCCCCTTTATGTTTATTTAGCGTCAAATATCTGTACCTTGGCGAAGTCGAGAGATGAGGCTGTCAACGCTGAGGTCCGTGTCCGCCATCTTTCTTCCAAATGCACAGAGAGAGGCGCGCTCGGGGGGAACTGTGACTGTCCCTCCACGCGCACAGGTATAGCGTGCTACCCTGGTGCTAATGCTCACTGTACACAAACTTCCAGCGACTCATTTGAAACATTAACATTAGCACATTTAAATACAGAAACATTTTCAGCAGGCCACTATTACTAAAGTTTTACTGGCAATTTTGTTATTTGAATATTATGAAGTGCTTGTAACAGTGGGGGGCCGACCACCTCATAGTTTTTCTTCTGTACATTGACATAAGTTGTCTGTGTTAACAATTTGCTGTAGTTGTGCAATAACAACAAAAGCATCTTAATCTTAAAAAAAACATTTAATGGAGTGTCAAATAAGAATACTGCCATATACCCCCCTTGTTAAATCAGCAACAGCTTTAAAGACATTTTTTATTTTTGTTTTAGCAATAAATACAAACGTAAAGTGAAATAGAAAACACAATTACATTAAAACATCCTTTTTATACATATCAATATAAAAACTATATATTTGTCAGGCACATAATGTTTATCAAAAGCTGGTTCCTTTCATTTCTAATTTATTTTTAACACTTTTCTTGTGCTTAATAAAGGAGCAGACCACCCAGGAAACAACAGAACCAACCAACAGACTGCCAATAGCTGCCAGCACTGGGACCCACACAGGCAGGGTGGAGGGGCACAGAGGCTGGGGTCCCGTCACTGGAGGGGTGGGTGTGGAGATGGCGGTGGTAGTTACTTGTGTAGTAGTTGGGACAGTGACAGGATGATCCGGTAAACTGTTAATTTTGGTAAAGATGAAGGGGTTGTCCTGTGGGGAGACAGTGGCTCTAAATTTGTTTGATTGTGCGACAAAATCTTTACCCATATCATGATACTAACAATGGTTAAAAAGTAAAATACATAGATTATAGCTCATACCTTTGTGGGACATTGGATCTTAGAGCGGTCATATGTGTAGTTGTTAGATGTAGTCTTCCTTCCCACTGGCTCCAGCTATTCAAGACAGACAGTTTCAGATCTATAAACAACTACTGATTATTTTTGTATATTGTATGCCTTTAAATCTCACCATATTATTCCACAAAGCTATAGCCATCTCAGCCTGTGCCCGCTCACTGAGGTGGAAGCAATCCAGAGAGTAGAAACTGGTATCAACTTCACCTCCCTGGTAAAATGTACAGGATTGCATTAGATTTGTGTAGATTTATATGCTTCTATACTTCTAGTTCTATAGATGTCACTTACTCCAATGTAAGGGATGAAGTAATTGTGTAAAAATGGTTGAAGGACTACAGCAAAGTCTTCTTTTTCGTCATATCGATCACTTGATACAAGATACTCTATTTCTGCCTAAAAATATATATCAGTGGAGACCATATTATTACATTGGGTTGAGTGAGAAAACAAAACATGAAAAACACAAAACTCCAAATACTCTAAAATATTTTTATTAATTAAATTACTTGTACTTTTTCTGTCTACTTTTTTTTACTGTGTACTACATTAGCAAGTTAAAATTAACTAGACAAAGATGTTTACCTGGTATTCGCGATTTATCCTTTTTATTTCTTCGATTTCTGGAGAGTTGACTTCTGGATTCACAACACAAGGGCAGTTTGTTCTGGATAAAATAATAATATCAACTGATGGTATAGTTGTCATAATAATAATAAATAAATAAAAAATAATAGAGACAAAGACCCTAACCCTAATAAAGTATCTATCTATCTATCTATCTATCTATCTATCTATCTATCTATCTATCTATCTATCTAAGATATTGAAATCCAACCTTTGCAGCAGTGAACAGCCCAGTGTGATTCTCTGAACTGTTTTCAATGGATCTATCTGTAAAATCTGCACAACGTTGACCAACACTCGAGGCACCTATAATCAGCCAAGTAAAACAAATACACAGGTTGATTTGCATTGCTCCTCCAAGCTAAGCACAAGCTAGGAATTAGGAAGCCATGAATAAATACGATTAAAACCATCAGAAAAATCTCCACCTTACATTTTGATGAAGCAAGTCCAAAGTGAGCCTTAGGTTGTGGCTGTAGTTTTTGGCTGTAAGGTTATTCTGCAGATAGATAAATTACACAGTGATAACAATTTAAAAGTATTTATTAGTAGAAATGTTTTTTGAGTCTCTATGTACCTGATCTAGGCAGTAGTTACAAAGATCATTCTCTCCCACAAATATTGTCACAAGTTTCCAGTCTTGCTCAAAATTCACCTCCTGTAGGTTACAAATGAATGAGTAAAGGAGGATACTGAACGCAGAATGGCAAATGTTAAAATTATGACACCAATTAGACAACAATTCTCACCTTGCTGTTTCTTAGGGCCTTGATCAGGGCTTCTGCTTGTGTTTGGGTGTCTCTGTAAGAAAACACCACATTGGACAATTTTAGGGTCTGGGCCCACCACTAGAGAACCACTGATCTAGTATGGGTTAACTCAAAGTACTTACACAGACTTAGCTCCAGGCTCGGCCATGTTGAAGCCCTTTCTTATTGCTAACTGACCCACAGAAAACCCCTTCAGCTTGGAATTATACTTCTTTAATATGTCTAAAAGGGAGCAGAAAGAGTAAATCAAACCATTACTAACACAAAAAGCATAATAAGCATAATAAAAAGCTATCTCATCAACAACTTTGCTAAAGTCATTTTGAGATAGGTACCCAGCCTAATTTCAAGCTATAAAATGGCAACTAAATGAAAAGGTAAGTTTGAACTTACTTGGTAATGTGGTAACAGTGTCTAAATTTCCATCTCCTCCAATGCTGCAAAGAAAAATCATCCAACATAAATTCACTGTAAAACAATCAATGAAGAAACTATATTAAATTTTAGTTTCACATTATTACCTCCATGACACTCCTCTGTACTCTTTACTGAGGTCGAACAGATTATTGGCTTTAGCAGCGACTCCAGCCTGTCAACAGTTAACACGAGTGTGTAAATACAAGATAACTCACAGACATCAAAGACTGAACATGAGAACATACAATGGACACTTATCACCAGTGTACAACATACTTAGCAGATACTGTGGGTGCTTTATTATAGGTCACAGATAGAGGAAGACATGTTTACAGTTACTTAAAGGTGTAGTCTGTAAGTGTCCTAAAACCAAAAAAGTGTTTATCTGACTATCTGACTCTGTTCTGTGAATGCAGGTAATGTATCGTAATTATTATTTTATTTTAGTCCCTCCCCTGGCCTCTACAGCAACATCACAAAAAGAGTTTGTGGGTTACCACTTTGACCAATAGTAGCCAGTCCCTCCTTTGGCCTTTACAGACCACAGAAAACCTACTTTACATCATAGAATAGGGTCAGCTAGTCAATTTTTTTTATTTAACATGTTATTTGAACTTACAGACTACACCTTTATTTCTTACTACTACTATTACAACATACTTTCACATACTTTTACAATTCTGTTGACCAAATATAAAAAATGTACTTTTTGCCTTGCAATCACATAGTCACAAATCTCATACAAGCAAGGGGGGAGTAGTAGATTTTGCTATGCTGCGACAATGTGCAAGGACATTTTGCAAACTCATTTTCATTTCACACTTTTTTTTTTTCTTTTACTGATCTATATTAATAAATGTCTCACCGTCACAGAGTCTCCCAGAGCAGCCACCACCTTGATGTCTGCGGGTCTGAGTTTGTGAACTACACAGAAAAATATGGTGACAGAGGTAAGATAACAAGACAAACACATATTACACACATTAAGATAGCATTGACATATTTATGCACTGCCATTAAGTAAGCTGCTCTCACCTGATGTCGGCACAGAGTTAGATGGAGCAAGGTCCAAACATGAAAAATCACTCCCCCAATTCTGACAGAAAGGGACAAAATGCATTGTACTTTACATAAGAAACCAACATAATGTAGAAAAAATTAAATTAGTCAATCGGAAGTCAAAGTGCGCGATCAGATACAAATTACTTAAAAAAAACTGAATTTGTAGTACATTTTCGTTTTATTTTTATGTAGTAGCTGCATAATGTGTAAAACTGAAACTTGTATCTGGGTAATAAATAATCTGACTTTATGACATGTCAATTCAGTTGAAATATTACATCAGTTTGCAGTATGTTGCATAATGGGGTGTCAGTTTGATTACTGCTACCCCTTGTTCATATGGCACTTGTGTCATTGGGCAATATACTGCACTCACCTCTTTGCCTAAGTTTGAATGTGTTATGGATTGTATGTTAAATATGGTTTTGGGAAAACTAAATATTTAGGCCCAGTGGTAATGTGCCTTGTTTTGTGTAATGACATAGTATAATAGTCTCTCAAATGAATGTGACTTACAGTAATAGGTCCGGGTGTAGGAGCAGGCCCTGCATAGATGTAGTTACTGTTGTTGTAAGTTCTGATGAAGGGGGAACTCTGAAGAAGAAGCAGAAGTTTAATTGTTTTAGTTATAAAATAATGAAACACACACATTTAAAATGCACTTCTTCCAACCTTAGAAGGACATTTAAGGTCAATATCAGCCATAAAATCCTGTGTGCTTGTTTTATTGCCCAGTGGCTCCAGCTGGAAAAATCAACATTAAAAGACTTTATTAAACCAAACATATTAAGCTCTAATTACATGCACTTAAATAAACACAAGTTGTACCATATTGTTCCACAGAGATCGAGCCATTAGTGTCTGCGCTTTTTGACTCAAATGGAAACAGTCAGGACTGAAGTATGAGCGATCAGGTCGTCCATCCTGTGGAAAATATAGCTTCATTAAAAGAGACAGAATAGTTGTCTTTCCAAGTCCCATTTTAATGAACTAAAATGAGTCTGACTAGACTAAATAAAACCGAGGATAAAACCAGAATGTAACTATACTTAACCAGGTTTAAGACAGGTCAGGAATCAACCAAGACTTGGTATATACAAAATGTAAAAAACTAAACAAAAAAAAAGGTCTAAACCAAACTTTTGAGTACTTAATTGAGTCTAGACCAAATTCAAACCTCCTGAACTTCAAGACTTGGAGTACCACTAAAAAGAGCCCCACTATGTTACTTGTACCACAGTTTGAGAATCACTGTTCTTGAATAGTAAACTATATATTAAATCTATGACTAACAGGGAGTTTTGGGACAACTATTTCTCTGAAGAAAGGCTGGACGACCACAGTGAAGTCAGAGCGGGTGTCGTAGCGACCGGACTCCACCAACTCGTGCAGTAATGTCTAAACGAACCAAAAATAATAGTAAGGGAATAGTGACAAATGACATAGAAATAAATGCTGTAACTTTTGTGTTGTGTTTTTAATAAGTTTGTACCTGATATTGTCTGTTGAGTGTCTCCAGTTTTTGGACAGCTTCAGAGCTAGACGTTGGCAAGATCACACAAGGGCAAAGAATACTGGCACAACAGACAAGATACATATTTGTCTTTAAGTATTTCAAATCCTGAAATATTATTTTAAATTATTCAAGAAAAAAAATAAACCTCACTTTACGAGCCACGTTGGACATTTGAGTGACTTGTCTATGTGCATTTCTCTAAGGGGAGCAATATGCAAGGGTTCTACTAGGTTCACCAGTGCACGAGGGACCTAACAGAAATATACAGACAGCGCAAATGTAGATAGCAACTTAAAAAATATATTTAGAGCACTACATCTAAGCATAGCATGTTATTTTTTTTTACCTCTTTGTGTAAATAATCCAGTGTATCTTGAACATTCTTATAATAATTCTCCACTGAGAAAAACAGCTGTTAATGAAACAGACGTATTGTACTCTAAGTTATTGACTGTTTTTAGAAAACTAAATATATATAGTACATATATAGATGTTCATGTATACTCACAGAGTTTTTGCAGTGGTCACAAAGGTCATTTCCACCAATGAAAAGAGTAATCACCTTCCAGTCCTCTTTAACATTGATTTTCTAAAAACACCATGAGAAATATTAATAAACAGGACTGACTCTTTATTATTAGCATTATAACGTGAGTAGCCTCTTACCGAGTCATTCTTCATCCTTTTCACCAAGGCTCGAACCTGTGACAGCATGTCTCTAAACACAATTATTATTGAAATTAAGTTATATACATATTTTTAGGACTACAATTTCTGCCGCAATCACAACCCTTAACTAACAGCATTATGCAAAAAGGCAATTACAAATATTACTACTACTAAACTAAGCTTAAATCTCAGATAAGACTTACGTGCTCTTGGCCCCAGCAACAGCCTGGTTCAGAGCTGCCTGAGGAGTGTTCTCTCTGCCTTTCCCCAAAGAGAATCCAGTCAGGTTGGAGTTAAAATGTTTTAAGATGTCTGAGAAAACCAATAAAACTATGTATTAAATCAGACAGATTAATTAACTTAATAAAATAAAAATATAAGACGTACTGGGCAAAGTTGTAACTGTGGTCAGGTTATCATCTCCTCCAATGCTGACAATGAAACATATCAAAATACAGTTACATACACATAATAGCTTAACGACAATATCATACAATTGTAACTTAACATAAAAGTCCAAAATCTGAACTGACCTCCAAGATAGGCCCCTGTACTGGCTCAGGACATCCAGAATATTATTTGAGCTTGATCCAACACCATTACCAGCCTGTGATTCAACAACAAAATGAGTAAACATTAGTATGGCAGCACAATATTAAAATTGGCTAGAATGTGATTAGCAATATCACAAACATAATTAACCATTCCACTTTAGCTAGTTACTCCAGACTACAGTAACTATAGGGCTGGTCACTAGTCTTACCACTGTCTATAGCACTTAATGCACTATTGGGTGTAACTAAATTACATTTCAGTTTCCCTTTTAACTTTATTTTTTGGCTGTTTGCTTTTCAAGCCAATGTAGCCAGCGCACTTTTTTCATTATCAGAAGCCATCAAATGTTGAAAAATGCCATATAGACCAACCAATGGGAGCTTAGTAATAGTTAAAAGGTTTTTATAAGAAAATAAAATGCAAAATACATCAGATTTACTTACTGTCAGAGAGTCTCCCAGTGCGGCAACTACTTTCACATCTCCAGGCCTCAGCTCATGCACTAAACACAGCATCCACATTCAAAATATTCACCTTTAGGCCCTCAAGAAAAACACTAACATAAAAATCTAACCAAAATAATGCTTCTTACCTGAAGTAGGTACTGAGGGTGATGGGTCGAGATCCGCACATGGCATCTCTGTCCCTGTCAACTGCAAAGATACATGTATTAGCCTTATTGTAATCACTAGAAATAGACTTAGACCTTCCATTTGGACTCACTGGTTGTACTAGCAGTGACAAATCTTCATTGTCATTTAAATGGGAGTTTGCTGCTGTTCTCAAAAAGGGCCAGAGCTTTAAAAGAGCAAAAGAACGAGAAGTAAAAACTGTAGGCAATGCAAATAGCAAAATGCAAAAGTGGCAATAATAAGAGAATAATAAAGCCATTTGAAAGTACAGGATGTCTATGTACAGTGTGAATGGCCAGTTACTCACCTCAGTGGGACAAGGCAGTGTGATGGTCTCTTGTTGTTGGGCGACTGTGGGCTGCAGCTACAAAACAATCACAACATTGTCTTCATGTTTGGATGAGAGAAAACAATGCTCTGTATGTTCACACTATGAACATATCTGCACATAGTGTTCAAATATAACGCACCAGGTTTGTCCACATCTGAACCAGCAGCTTATCTCGATGGAATGAGTCTGAAAGAGTAGTCCCGCTCTGTTAAAAAAAAAAATCACATTTATAATACAGTGAGGGACATAGTTTAAGAAAGTGCAATGAAGATTTACAGTATATCAGTGACTCTCTCTAATCTATGTATTGTATTTTAGGCTTTGCTCACACATCTTCACTTAATTGTTTAGCAAGGAAACCTCAGCAGTCAACCCCAGATGTAATAAAACTGGCCGTAAAAAGGCTAGGCAATTATTATTTTAATAATTATTTATCTACAGCTGGCTGTGGAACATACAGTAAACAATATAATATATTATTTATATAATCGAGTCATAGTAGGATTGCCTTAAGAGGCATAAAATGTAACTCTGGTGGAATATATGAAACTATATTGGAACTAGAAAGCACTCGGAGAGTGCATACCGACGCCAGGGCAGCTAATTTCCCCTATGCAATGTTTTGGCACTAACCGCTACTTTAATCTGTGATGTCTAAGGTTTTTTATATTGTTAAC
>JAVQKG010191362.1:0-10361 GCA_036025885.1 Hypseleotris bucephala
ATTGTTTGATTTATTAGAGAGAAATACAGCCAGTCGCTATAATATATTGTATAAATGAGAAGATTGAAAGTGTTTTTGATGGTCAATCACCAAGAATACATCTACTCTGCCACTGCACTATTTACGTTTTTCACTGCCAAAATGGGTGACCAAGGGCTCTGGGTCACGTGGGTGCTGGAACTCAATAGTATCTTAGCAGTAGCAGTTAGGACATTCGGGATTTTTAGCACGCCTGCTTTTTGGAAAGTTTAACGCGTTTATTTCATAGTTTATTTCCATCCCACGAAGCAGAGCTGGCGCTCTCGCCTACCTGCAGGTCATAAATATGCATGCGCAGGTCAGATTTCCCCAAGGGCGGGGTGAGCTGCTGTGAGGAGCAGAGGGAGCTGTGGGAGAAGTTTGTGCAGAGCGCGCAGAACAATATCGGCAAATATTATATATTATATTATATGAATAAAACAAACAAGCCAGCCGTACAGTGATAATTTAAGACCGGCCTGAACATATTTAAAACCAAATGCACCCAGCCCTGTCATATTTAAGACTTTTTAAGGCCTTAAATTTGGATAACTGACCTTGTGGGTACCCACCAAATGCGCATTTGTAAGATACGAATAGAAAATAAAAATTAAAAAAATAAAGCTAAAAAATAGTGAATATGTGCACAAACTCACCAAAAGGCTGGTGTTCTGTGCTTAAAAGCCTTTATTACGCGTCTCTCTTTGTGGCTGTTGAAGCAGTCTGTCCTCCTCCTCACTAACCTGAATCTATCCAAGTTTTAAAAATGTAGTTAAGTATCTGAGTAAATCCAGCTGATAGAAGTCCATAAAAGAGACTGTTGGTACTTTTCTGCTCCACACTGCATTTAATTTATTAAGCAGTCCATTCATGACTGCGCAGGAAAAGTGACTAAAAATAATAAATAGGAGGCTACTATATCTAATATTATTTAAAAATTGGGTCACAGCAAGCTGTGCAGAGGACATTAAGCCCATAGCTGCTGTCCGGTCTCCATTTTCCCATTCTTCTTGTTGCTAGAATGTTTTGATGGAATCGCATGTTTATTCACATTTCTATTGCGCTTTGCTTATGCAAACTTTAATAAAATTAGCTTAAAGTAAGTTTTGATGGAAACGCAGTTTGTGTCTTCCCAACACTAGGGCTGCAACGATTAGTCGACAATATCAGATACGTTGACTATAAAAAATTGTTGTCAGGAATTTTTAGCATTGACGTGTCGCTTTAACCTAATTTGCGGATATGGTCTAGACTCCAGCGGTAAGTAATTCCACAGGAGTACCCAGGAAGTGCAGGGGCAATATTTCTCCTATCTGCCAAGGTACAGCAGTATGTACACAAGAAGACACATGAACACTGGCGGAGACAAGAGATAAGTTACAAGAGGAAACAGTGATGTGTAAGGCCTAGGCCACACTGGATGTGTTTTCTGAGCGTCACGTAACCGTCAATGCATCCGTTTTTCTCTACGCGCCCATAGACGCCCATGTTACCGGAGTGGAGCAGCCACACTGCCTGCGTCAGGCGGGCGTCTCGAGTGAATCGACTTCTCGCCGATTTTTGGACGCTTGACGCGAGCGTCAGGGCATGTTTCCCATTGAAAATACATGGAAAATAGTCTTTTATTGCAATATTTATATGATTACGATATATTGATGAAATATTACATGCCCCTTTGATACTGTAACAAAAAATAAAACATATTTTTTAAAATCAAAAATGTGTTTTATTTATTTATTATAACTTCCGTGTATTTACACGAACAGGGCTACGTTTAGCGGATTATATAACATATTAATAATAATAGGCTAATAATATACTATTTTTATTGGAGGAATACGCTATAGGGTTTTAGTACTTTTCGCTAAGAGGAGCAATGCGTTCCTCACGTGGCCGGTGTGGCCACCAACACGCACTAAGCAGCACGTCTGACGCGCGTCGACGTGCTGCTGCGCTAGATGCATGCAGTGTGGCCCCGGCCTTAGGGTACTTTGACTTCCTCCCAAGTTATGTATGTGTTAGGAGAATTGGTCAAATCTAAATTATCTAAATTATCCCCATTGAATGAATGTGTGATTGCATGGTTTATCTATGTATGTCTCAGTGTCAGCCCTGCAACTAACTGTCCATTGTCCAGAGTGTACCCCGCCTAAAGTCCATAGTTACTGGGAAAGGCTACAGACAGTTGCGACCCCTAATTGGAAATAACTGTAAATGAATAAATGAATGAATGAATGAATTTACACAATCTTAGTGTCTATTTTTGATTGAATTTTCTCTATTCCACACGGACATGCAGAATTAGCAATCACATATTTCGACCAAACGGTGTGACTATAAAACCTCCTTGGGCCCAGTTTATTCTGCTACAATCCCTCTCCATCTCTTGTCTCCCCGCTGTAGCTCGAACACATGAAAGGTACGGTATTTGTTGAAGAAAAAGCTCCATTTTCCTCGAGCGTCATTATGAGAGTCGCGAAGGAGAAGGATCAAAGACAGAGGTAGCGACGGCCTGTGGTGCTGACCAGGTGAAGGAGACACAGCAGTCTGCCTCAGGGCGGACTGTCTGACTTATACTTCCAAATATCTCATGTCACCTTGGGTTTTGATGAAACTCTTCGTCCTAATTTCTCTTGTAACAGAGTCTTTCAAGGGTCTGGCTAGGATCACTTGTACTATACAAAATGTCATGGTTTCAATGTTCAATTAGTGTTGATAACTAAAACGTAACATTTTTGAAACTTTTTCTTTCAATAATTAATCTACTACCGCTTTTTCCCATAAGGGGGTCGTGGGTGTCTGGAGCCTATCCCAGTAACTATGGGCCTTAGGCGGGTACACCCTTGACACTGAGACATACACATACAGACAACCATTCACACTCATATTCATAAATTATGGAAAAATTCTAGATTGATCACTTCTCCTAACACAGGCATGTCTTTGGGCAGTGGGAGGAAGCCACAGTAACACGAGGAGGACATGCAGGTTCCACCCAGAGAGATTAAAAGCATTAACCAGTCTGCCACTATGCCTCTCAACAACAGAAAATTATTATTAATTAAAATGCCACCGATTAGACAAATTTTAAGATTTTTATTTTAAGAGCTTTCCTCTCCCATTTCACTACATCAACCCAAGCAATCACTGGACATAGCACAGCTGTTAGCAACATGGCTGTTAGCAACCAAAGCATTTTTAGCTCTTGAGAAAGTCAGTGACTCAGCATACAGGATTCTTCAAACATGAAATGAAAAAATGAAAAAAAAAATCATTATAGATGTTTAAACGAGACTATAACAAGGTGTTCAAGTGTCTTACCTGAGCCTTTCTACTTTTTGTGTAGCATGTACTTAAAATAAAACATATTTTTTTGAGTTTTTACTGAATACTCTCTATCCTTCCTACTGTTCAGAGGAAGGAAGTCACACTCTCATCATTCGTTGTATCCTAGCACTAGATCTGTCTCTTACCCAGAAGTGAGAGGAGTCGTGCCACACTGATGACTTTTGACTTTTTAATATCCTTCATTCATTAACATCAATTAGGGCATGTTACATTAGATACTGTAACATGCTCTGTATATGTCTGTCCTAGGTCTAGCCCTTTACCATTCATAACTCAGTTTTATTTAATGTTTGGCCTGCATTGCTATAGCCGTCACTGTATTAAATTTCAGTCCTTGCATTTGACCATATCCTGCAGCTAGCCATGGATCATTTTTACCCACGCTTTTAGCCAAAACCCAAGACAGAAAACCCACCAAGATACAAGAAAATGTGACAACAGACACATTCAAATTCAATTTCAGAAAAACAATTCCTGTTAGCTTCTCTTTTAACTAATATTTGGAATACACTTTGATATTTTCAAATTTGTTTCAGTCATTGATTAAGGTCATAAAAATCCTATTTGTTTTCCAAAGAACATTTTGTAAATTACCAGTTGAAAGATGAAATGAGGTGGCATTTAATTCACTGGCTGCCCACTAACTGGAAGGTTGTGATTCCTGCTCCAACCAAACGCATACAGTCCTTTGGCAAGCCATTATACACCACCATACATTCACTAGTTGACACTTCTATGTATGTATTCATTGATGATTCATTGCTACCTCATCTCTGTCAGTCTGCATCAGGGCGAATGTGGCCATACAGAGTTAGTTTACCACAACAAGTTTGTGGCTAAGGAGTGGATACTGCAGTGACACAAAATCTTTTTTTTAATTTTTTACCAAATTTAATTGGGTTACGAATATAATATCCAAAATAAATATGGGTTCCCTGGAAAAAGGTTTGAGAACCACTGGGATACTGTATTTGCTGAATTAAAACCAGTGTTTCAATTCATTTCAAGACCTTTTACTGTCTAGCTTCCCCATGCCTCCAGTTGTAACTCTGATGCAAGATGCCCCAGTCCAGTGTACACTTTCATGTCTCTATATGTACTGCTGTCATTGCCTTGTGCCTTATAAGCAGTCTCTGCTTCTCTTCTATATCGTACAAAATGAAAAAACACCTTTTTAGGCTGAACGTTTGATGTTCCTAAAGCATCAAATACATCTTTCATTCTCTGACTGCCCTATGTACGCGGCCACTATGTAAGATCCCATGTACGCGCCTATGTGTAGATCCCACTATATTCTCGACAATGGTTTTTCAAATTCCATGCTACGTCTGGGTTGCCTCCCTGGTGGGCACGAGCCAATATGGTGAGCAAGGTTTACTGTGAAATCCGTTAGCCGAACCCAAATACTTGATTGATGAGAAAACTGCAGGGGATTTAATGCTCCTTCCAGACCTCCACAACCGCATCGGGTTCATGTGTTTCGGCCAATGGGGATATGAGTGTAAATTGAAAACTATAGGGAAGGATGGAAATTGATAGAGATATAGAATAACCTTGAAGTTTCCCACAAAAAAATTGAGTTTTTGTGAAATGCAATTGCAGGGTGAGAAGGAAATGATTGCTAGAGAATAAATGGAAGGATGAATGAAATACTATGTGGAGGTCTGTGTGGTTCATATATGGGAGAGGACTGAGACATTTTGTCCACTTCAAATTAAAAGGTTTGGAAATTATATCAAGTAGGTTTTGTAGAGTTTTCATTTTTTTGTCTTTTTACCTTATATCAAGCTTTCCTTTGTTTTATAATGTTCTTTTAGACCCGGCCAAATGGAACATTGAATACAATTAAGACAAACTCTCTTTTAGATGAGAGAACCTTCACAGAAAAGTGAATGTTCACTTGAATGCTGTCCAACTGCTTGTGTTATGCTAAAAATTATTAAAAAGAATAAAGTATTTTTATTGCATCAGTGTTAATTTATTTGAGGTTTTGTGAATATGAAATATCTACAAAAGAAAATGTTTCAAATGTTTAGAAATTTTACATTTACAATATATGTGGGACTTGATGTATCTTGTATGTTAGTTTAGCCCATGTATTAGTTCTATTTAGTTTTACGTGACTTTATTTTATTTTGAGACCATTAATCAGAACATTAACAGCAGAAATCAACCAACACCAGTAATACATTGTGGTGCATGTACAAACATTTTTGCCTACACTCATGTCTGTCCTCAATTCTACTTAAAGCCTAGAACTTGGGTCCTGCTAATTAATTTAACAGTCTGCTCTGGCTAAAATGCACCAGGAAAGCATACACTATACACTAAACTTTACTATGAAGACCATATGAAACAGAATCATCATATGTTTTTAAATTTTTGATGTGAGAAGAAACATCTGCAAAGAAATTTCAGAACTAAATTAAACTTTCGTCAATCCTTGACTTGACTGAGCCTTAGAATGAAATATGTAAAAACAATATGTGATGGTCCAGCTTTGAATCACTGTATCTGTTTGCTAAAGCTAGACTAGAAGGACTATTTACCACAACTCCAGTCAAACTAGTAATTCCTTTATGACTGTAAGTTCCGTTATAGCTTTTAACCAAGGCATTGTTATACAAGTATTGAATAGTTTGTTACTGCTTAACTTTTGGTGGAATATTCTGCACATCTCGGTGAGCCAGTCACACAGGTCCTCCCTCGCCCCATATTTCCAATTGACTGGTGTTTATCTGCTGCCAGACTACATTATTTCATACTTATTGGATTTTCTGTACTTATTCTATACATTTTCTCGCCTCTGAAGCTGCACACTGGGGCTAAAGGCGCGGACAGATAACACTATTTGCAGAGAATATGATAAAAGTTAAGTGAAAATCACATTTTAGCTCAGATGAACCAGGGTTCCTAAAAATCATTTCCATCAAAGTGGTTTAGTATAGGACAGTATGTCAGGGCTATATGAGCTAAACATCTAAACCTGTTTGGTCCTATTGGCCAACAAAGAATTATCCACAGTATGTAAATTGCTGAAGCAGTATGTTTTGTTGGCTGTCAACTTTTAGAATTGATAAGGGCTCTTGGATGAGAGCCGAAACGTCTTCAACTCAAAACCCAAGTCCAGATGACTGATTTAAACCTTCTTCAACTTTGTTGGCTATGTTGTATAATAGTAACTTCTACCAAAACTATACCGAGAAAATCAGGAGTAAACTAGGTCTAAATGAGAGCTAAGAATGAAGCCATTTTTCACACATCAGAGTGAAGCTTTCAACTGCAAACAGTAACACAATTAGGAAGAATCAAGAAAGTAAACCATCCTAGTACCTCGAGAGTGCCACTTAGAGCCCATGTACCACCAATGGTAGCTTTACCATAGTTTGAGAACCACTCAACAGATTATTATTGACCTTTATTTAACCAGGAAAGTCCCACTGAGATTTCAGAATCAAATCTCTTTTACAGGGATGTCCTGGCTCCAATGGGGAACCTATTGTACATGTTTTTAGTGGTAGAGGAAACCGGAGTGCCTGGAGGAAACCTACTCAGACACGGGAAGAACATGCAAACTCCACACAGAAGGGTCCCTACTGCCCAGTCCGGGAATTGAACCTGGGACCCTCTTGCTGTGAGGCAAGAGTGCCAACCACTGCACCACTGTGCCACCAAATATAATATATAACTACACCCCAATAGTTAAAAAAAAGTCCAGATTAGAAGCTGTCATTCCCATTGCCCCATATTGACTTTAACTACATCATACAGTGGGTGGGAACTAACTACATCATACAGTGGGTGGGAACTAACCTATTTCACAACTCCACGAACCCTTCAAGGACATATAGAATCCCAAATTGACCAGGACGTAGAAGGAGTGTTTTTGGCTGATGATCTAAGCAGGCCTTGGTCTGGTCCGGCTGACGAAGTGCCCCCAGTGGCCCGGACTTTGGAGAGAATAAATGCCCACGTTACAAACAGCCCAAAGAGGTATTAATCTCCGGGATAGCCTTCACACCCACTGCGCATTAGAGCCACAAAACTTTTCAATCTTTCCCCAGTGCAGCCTGCAAAATACCCCAACACTAGAAGAAACGAGTGAGCAGTCCACCCAGAGACCAGCTACATTCACATTACATCAACGATAAACTGGTGAATTATAGTCTGGAGGTTTCCAAAATTAAGAAAATGTTTTGTCTGTTTTAAAAATGACTTGTCATAGATCATAGTAGTAGAGTTTTACTTTAGTCCATTCCCTAGCCTCCACAGCAACATCAAATCAAAGCGACAACACCACTCAAAAACCTGATTGGTCAAAACCTCTAATTTGATGTCGCTGTAGAGGCCAGGGGAAGGACCTAAGTAAAATAATAAGTATGACAGATTAACTACTTTAGTCCAGAGAGCAGGGTCAGAAAGTCAATTTCAAGCATTAGTTATACATTTAAAACTTTGTACGTCAAGACTATAGCAATCTCTAAAAATCTAATCTTTTTCAAACTTAATTACTTAATTACAATTACAAGTTGTACTCACACACTGAGAAGTTCACACATTTAGACAAGGTTGATGTGTCTTGCTCAAAAACACAATGGCATTGTGAACTGGTTGGAGCGGGGATGACACCACCAATTTTATGATTACTGGTATAAAAAAAGTAGTGTTAAATTAGAGTAAAATTTTAAATTATTTTCCACTTCTGACTACTTTCAAAGGTTTAGAAGTGTCTTAATGCTTGCTAAATATCTTATTCTACCAGCTTCTTGAAACATTACACAACACACATTAAATCACCCTTTTTAGCCACAAATATAGCTTAGCACTTCCACACTATTTCAATCAACATGGTCTTTCCCCAGAGCAGCCTGCAAACCCCCCAACACAATACAAAATGAAGGGACGTCCCAACCAGGGAGCTGTATCCAGTCTAATCACATCAACAATACGACAGGTACAAATCAAACCAGTCCAAAAGATGCAATTATGGGCGACAGTTCAGGGCTATGGAGATGTGATGATTTGATCGCGTATTATAAGTATTGATTTATGGCTGAATGCGCACAGTGGAGGAGATGGGATTGAAATTTGGGGAAAAGCGGATTAGAGCAGTTACAAAAGAAAAGTCACCTTGTTTACTCAAAATGTGATCATATTTCAGTCATGTAATAAGGGTTTACAAATGGGCAACAAAAAAGGTCTAAACGGTGTAGTCTGTAATTTTCTTAAAATTAAAAAAAGTTTGGACATTAAAGAAACGCTTTATCTGACCCTGTTCTATGATGGAAAGTAGGTAATCTGTCATTTAATATTTAACTTTAGTCCTTCCCCTGGCCTCTACAACAACATCAATTTACAGTTGGTGGGGTACTGCTTTGACCAATCAAATTTGAGTTTCCTTTAGCCCCTCCCCTGGCCGAAACTGATTACAGACACCCTTCTTTACATCTTATAACTAGGTAAAATAGTAAAATTGGGTGCATTAACACAGATTTTTGGTGGTAAGCTAACTCTGTAGCCACAGCTTAAAGTTAGCGCTGTTTATGAAGATGGTTAGGTTTGGGGCTATGGGTATAAATATGGTTATGGTTAGGTATATTATAGTCATAATGTATAGACAGGTGGGTGAAGTGTCTTGCTCAACTACACTGCTGAGAAATTGAACTACCAACCTTCAGATTAGTGTACAACCCCTTTTCCTTTCTCAAACACTGCTGGTGCAAATCTTGACACAATGTCCTTATAAACTGTTTAATTAGCTTACAAATCAACACTGAATTTCATTAGGTTTGAACTCCCCAGTCTTAATGCTTGGAGGCCTTTACCCCCATGTCGCAGTTCGGGGCCATGTAAATTGCTCACTACTTTTCTTGCCCACCTCAGGGTTTTCACTACTTACTATATATGGAAGCGTTTGATTGGCTCTCCCGTTGCCCTGGTTGTAAAGTGCATAATTGTCCCAGGCCTTGTGCCAAAGTCAAATGGAATTCTTATGTTTTCCTCATTTTCTCGAGACTTCGGTCATCAATCTTTTAATCTAAGTTGAGCAGTAAGGGTGGGGTGGTCGTGCTCCAAATCTCAGTGCACATTCAAGGTTTTAGCTGGTAAGTGTGACAAATGAATGAGTGGCTATGGAGGGCTGCTGCAAAAACACATTGCCCCCCCGTGATAAAATGACTACACATAGACTTGACATAATGGGTTTTATTGCGGATTTTGAAATGATTTTTTTCCCCGGGATTATTGTCTGCCAAGGAAAATGTATGAGTGGTGCAGGCAAAAGGAAATGGGAGATAGTATGGAGAAGAATGTAACATGAGGGGCGGCAGTGGCTAGGGTAGACATGGGAAGGTTGCTGGTTCGATCGTCTAACTAGTCATTAAGCAAGACATTTCACCTTGCCTGATTTTATAAATGTGTTTGATGGTGGTATGGTGAATAACTATATAAACAGAATAATAAATAAAAAAAAGTTTCTAATTCAACAAACATTGTTGAGAGACTTTGTTGGTTTGGTTTCGAGGAAAAAAAACTCTTGCCAACTCTGCACCAAACTGTATTTCCCAACCACATTAAAAAAGTGCCAAAGACTTGAAATTGCTCCCTGCACCTCGAGACAAGTGCTATATTTCATCAGCAGAACATCCATTAATCTAAGACGTCAACGGCACTATACAGTAAAGTGTATGTTTACCTCACCGCTATAGGGTCAGTCCACCGGCTCACGGACGCAGCGCAGAAATTGGGTTTCACCACAAACTCTGGGTGATGGATCGTACAAGGTTTTTTACCCCCAAAAAAGGTTCAAAAGAATTTAGACTAACTCACACTAGTAAGCATTAGTTAAGCATTTGTAAAAAACAAAGCATTACTTCAACGTTAATAAACTCTATTGAGTTATAAAGGCTGTTCCTAATGTTTAATTCCTGAGATATAACCTTGTGTGAATCTGTGAAAGCATTTGTGCTAATTAAGAATCTATAAACTGCTTATTC
>JAVQKG010191382.1:0-16816 GCA_036025885.1 Hypseleotris bucephala
TAATAGTATTTTAGACAATAATTTCTCTAATAATGCCACATTTTGTCAACAATATTGTTTTAACTTTAAAGGTTGTAGTTACCATTGCCTCAACAGTTGTCTGGATCTGCTACTATCTGCTAATTGACTAGCGTAAGCTGTCCAGGCACCTTAGGCCCATAGTTACTAGTATAGACTCTAGTCATTCAATAATCTAATACTAATACTTTACCTGGAAGTACAGTTTCTTTCAAATCTAATTTATCTAGCTTCCGCAACTGAAATAGTGCCCCTGTAGATTGGGGGAGTCTGCGTTTCCTAGTGTAAATAACTAGATTACGAGCTAGAGGGCTGGAATTAAAATGGCTCCCTCTGGACTGTAATTGATTGGGCATTTCGGCGCTGACATTGCTGTAGATAAACTGAAAGAAGAGCAATAACATGTTCAATTATTCCTCATTGTTTGTGTTATACAGACGCCCCCGATCAATGTTGCATGATCAGACATGACACCTGATTGTTCTGAGCCCTAATGCACTGGCAGCTGGCACTTTGGCGAGAGAGATGGCAACAATTAGCCGCTAATACTGAAGAATGAGGCGTCTCGGCCGACAAATGGCTCAACAACAAGGGAATGGCAGTGGGCTGAGCTAAAAGGAGGTGTCAGGATGCTAGCACTGGGTGGTGCCGGAGTCCTTGTGGGACTAAAAGAGTCGGGCTGGAGGATGAAAGCGGACACAGGCAGGCTTCAGAGTGCTGACAGTTCCCAGCTCAGAAGCACAGAGGAGGAGAGGGAGGGCACTTCAAAGGTGCACTCATCAAGGGTTGTCTCTGCACTTCCTCAAACCAGAAGTCAGGAAAATAAAGACACATGCTACAGGGCTAAAACACAATCACTGTGAAGGCATTGTGCTGCTATAACTCAGATTACTCGCAAGTACTTGTCTTGAAGCGTCACTACACTGCTCCCAACAGGTTGCCCCAGCAGCATTGATGCAGAGGACAAATTTCCCTACTGCGACAATAAAGTGTAACCTTACCTTAAGCTTAACCATACAATGTTTCTTTCTTTCTTTCCTCAGAGGATGTGAGTTTGTTTCTTGGCACAGTCGACATACAATTTCTGCATACCATGGGAAACTTGTCACTTTTGTAATGAAATATCAGCAGGTAGTTGCACATGGAAAGGAGAATTTGGGCTTCATTTTGTCTTCATGCATTTGTAATGGACATTGTACATGGACTTTCTCCTGAAAGCTCCACAAAACTATTTTCCCATGCATGTTTCAGCTGAGCAGTGGTGATTTGTCACGTCAATCAAAATGGACGCTCAACAACCCCTTCTCCAATCCATCACCATCCATCAGCACATTGGACCTGGATGTTTTTGGACTGGCAGGCTTCACTCTTCTCTAATTGGTCTGGCTGTTGTGTTAGCCCACGGTTATTGGTGCATTAGCTAAACTCCGGGGAGAGTTTTCTGTCTTTCTATTACAGTCTTTACATTATTTACGTTGATCATCCCGGGCTGAAGTGGGGGCATATAATTTGTTTGCTCATTCGTGTGTCGCATGCAATATGTTAGACTTCAGTGATCTCATTCTGACAAAAACCTGAGGAAAAAGATTCATCTAACAGCGGCGCCCAGCCATTCAAATAAAACTGATTGGAAAGAGCTGCCTCCAACCAAGTTCACTCTAGTTTCACGGATTAGCTCCTTGACATTGCAAATTTATTGTAAATCACCACAACTGCCCACAAATGCCCACACTAAGTTTTATTTTCCAATGGCCTCGAAGAATGAAATAGTTTCTGTGCATATTTAGAAGTCATTATGAAGTCAACTCTTAAAACTCTCTGCAGGTTGTCTTACTTACTACAGCTACATACTCCAAATGTCCCGTGGTGAATGAAGGTGAGAATGAATGGTTGTCTTTCTTTGACCCCACAGACACATGTTTTATTTTTTCATTGCTTCAAAGGATGAAGTAGTTTTCTTACACATTTTCAGTAATAAAGTCGGTATATCTTTATAAAACTCTCCGCAGGTGTCCTCACTAACTTATGCTACATATTAATTCAACCTTAGATCAAGGTGAAATCCTGGTATGAGCTTGAATATATTCACTTGCTCATGATTTAACTGGAAGAAAGCGTAGGACTCTTACCTTGAGAATGCGTCACATTAAAAATGCCTGCAGAGTGGCCTCATCATTAACTGTGATGATTATGAAGTGGAGGTTACACAGATCTAGGGAGATGTGACCTATATTCCTCCCATTTGCTGCAGCTGCTCCCTCCGCACTGCAGGACACATTATGTCATTTATAAGATTTACCATGCATCAATAGTCAGAAACATTAGCACACTAAATAGGGCTGGCATTACTGTCCCCAGGATATGTAAAAAATATAATAGGAATAGTGTATGTTTAACCAGCCACAGTTTAGATATCACTGGGATCTTTTCACACTAGGATGTATAGAAAAAGATGATGGAGTCCGTCTTAAGGCTATAGATTCACATTTAAATGTAATAATATGCTCTTCTACTGTTTTACCATTAAGTGCATAATGGATTCACTCCAGAGTTACAAGCTGGTAGTACATTTGTTGGCACAGCTGCCCTGGGACAGCCATATAGTACATACAGCCTCACCAAACACACAGTGACAATCTCATCAATACCTTGCCGAATGACACAAGAACAGTATGGAGACAGTCAAACCCGTAACCTTCCAATTAGACAACCTGCTCTGCTACCTGAGCTGCTGCTGTCCCAACATTTCTACACGTCAGTTTCTACATCTCAAAAAGAAAATCTAATTGACACTAGACCGAAATTCTGTCAGTCAAAAGTCCAAAAAAAACATGTATTTCTGCCCATTTCTATAATTATACCACTTTAAAACCATTTTCTCTGGTTGGTAATATTTCTTTTGCAGGTCTGTTTCAAGCTGACATTTGCTTCAGAAGGTCACTCTCAAGTGTCCTCACAAAAAAACAATCTTTTTGTTAAAGGACTTAATAGTCAAGATCTCATATTGTAATGGGGCTCTTAATTAAGCCTTTATTAAAGCCACCAGCAGCAAAAAGGTCAAGCAATTAAGTGTGTAGTTATGTTAAAAGCACCTCAACACTTGTCCTGGAGCATTGAGTCAAATACGGCCCATTGTCTGCACCAGGTGCGCGCATGTCCGTTCACAGTTCAATCTGGGTCAAATCTAAAAATAGACTCACAGTAAACTGTAAAAAAGGAAGCAAAAAAAAAGTTAAAAAAAATAGTTCATGCAGGTCATGTTCGAATTAGCTTGGCCAGCCAGGTCCCTCATCCATAATCTTTTCACAGCCATTTTCAAATCCTTTCTGGTAAATTGCTTTAGGGTTGCTCTCTATGCAATATTTAGTAGACGCCAATTGTTAGCTTTTCCAGTTGCTTTCATTGTGCCTTTCAAAGGGCTAGACAACTGAATCCATTATTCTTTTCTTTCTCTTCCACACACTGGTGGTGGTAAGCTAGCTCTTTAGCCACAAACGTTTTAGGGCAGTCTGCCATACCACATTAAACCATTTTGATCACCAACACACAATCACAATTTAATTAATACAGCAGTTTATTGCCCAAGACACAACATTAAAAATACATGTGAAATCCTATCGCCAACCTTTCAGTCCAAAATATATCATGATAACACATTCGGCTAAACCTAGACACTTTGGTGGCTGTAATAAGCTTTTGAATATAGTGCACTTAAGGTGATTCATCTAAATGTAAAGAAAAATAGGATTATTTGTACATCTGGTGTTTGAAGGCTTCTCGTGGATGGTAACAGCAGTTGACGGGAAGTCTTGGAGGTGCCTTGAAGCTGAAAGTTAATTATCTCCGTCTCCTCGCGTATATCTGGGGATCTGCCGTTATCTGTAGTTGCCTTTTGTGGTCGCACAATGACAAGCTTTGAACTGTGTCAGATCCGCATCACATGGGTAATCGGGATTGTTGGAGTGGCCATAGAAGACAAATGCCTCCACTGTCAGATGTCTCTATTGGCTGTCAGATCATTCCCACACACAAACCAAGATCCATCCAAGTCATTACGTCGTTTTTTTCCTATCTGTCTGGAAGTCATCTGTCTTCAAAGGTGTAATAAGACACTCATTTTGTTTCTCAATTTTCTTTTGAAGGACAGTGGTTTATGGCTGTAAATCACCGTAATCACCTTGTCTCCATTACAGGAGGCTGTAATTTGATTGGCAGCTGACTCTGAAAGGTCACAGGATCCCTGCAGTTGTGGAGGATTGCTATTATCAGCAGAAACATCCCCATCTGAGCAGAAAACACAACTGTAATGAATATGACCCCGCTAACCTGGAATAACAAACTCCTCCATGTACACAATTTATAAAGAAAAATCTTCACAGCTTATTTTTCTACCCCCTGAAAATGTAGGGAGAGGTAAATTCAAACACACTTTCAGAGAATTTCTTTTGTTAATCCTCTGTGGAAAAGAAAATCCTTGCTTATAATATAGCTTATAAGTGCACAGTAGCCATTATATTTCATGTAGCCATTTTCCAAACATCAATATATAGAGGTTTTAAGATGGCATTGTTGACACTAAACTGCCATAGTGCATTACTGTGGGAGTGGGAGTGAATGCTATACTCCTTCTAAGGCCTATAGCTGCTAGGATATTTACCAGTGAAAAAGTATAAAGAATAATGAATGTCAAAATATCGGCCTAGCAGAAACATGCATTTAATCGATGTAGAAGTGAAAACAAGTCTTTTGCAGATTCTCACATCAAGCACACTATATTGTAGATAACATAATAATCATAGTATGTAATATCATGATACATAAAAATCTCTGAGCAACATAGCGTGACTAAATCCCCTTCCTCTAATGAGGTATTTAAACAATAACAATTACTCGACAGAAATTATTCGCAGAAAACACAGTTGTGGCAGACGTTTTATTAGGCTGTTATGATAATTTTTGTGAGAGCTCTGGCAGACTCAACGTGCAGTAGAGTCAGGGGAAAAACAAGCTCATCAGTCATCTCCACCTTAGAAATGATTCTGCAACAGAGCAGTCGGTCGGCTGTGCCCCCAAAGGGACACACAGACACGTAATGACTGTTGGCAGCACAAACTCAAGGTGCATTTGCTTTCCTTTATTCTTCCTCATTGTTGAATAATTAAGGCCTATTGTTATGCCTTGGCCACCCAGCGTAATGATAGCAATATTTCACATAACACTGATTAGCACTGTGACAAAGCCTCATAGCACATTTCAAATGCACCCGAAAATTATGTTAATCACAATGACGAAAGAAAAAATGTCGGGATTAGCTTGCGTATATACGAAGGCCTGAATTGTCCGCTGACGCATGTTTGTAATGCACTAATGGGTATTTCGTTGAGTCGTAAGCCAATTTGCAAGTTGATTGCTTATCTGCCGCCTGTGTGGGCCCTTGTCTGCTCGTTAATGGCGGTCTGTGATTACTCCGGAGCTAAGCTGACAGCTAAGTGTATCGAGAGCTCCGATCAGGTTACAGCGCGTCACACTGGTGCCCTGAGACGTGTCACTCAAGTTCAAGGCCAGGAAGTTCACGTCAATTATCCACAACACGACGTTACAGCTGCTGTGACAGGCCTGATGTTGTGTCTCCGGAGATTTTACTTTGACACCCACAAGACTGTCACATGTCTAGAAGAGCCTACAGACACTGGACACTTTATTAGGTAGACCTTAGTTGAACTGCATGCTGTAGCTCACATGCTACATGTTCTTTGTGAAACTAGTGCTGCATCTGCAGACCTTGATGTGATGAGAGTGTTTTTCTCTTTTTTATTGTCTGAAACCGTTCTCTGCCCACTGGGATAGCCATTCACTGGATACTGTATCTATTTCAAGCCACTATGTAAAACCCTAAACATGGTTGTATGAACAAATCTTAATATCTGCAATATTCTGAATGGTCTACCTGGCACCAGCAATTGAAAGTTTCTTAAATCTCATTTGTTCTTAATTCTTGATTTAGACTTTACCAAGTTTGTCTTAATCATTTGTGCATAACTATAAACATTGGCTCGCTTTGCTGCAGTTTTATAAGAGTATACGCTGTTTGACCTGATGTAAGTAAAAATAGAGTAGGTTCATCGGTCTACAAGTGGCCAGTGAATGTTTCTTTCTGTCTGCTACAAGAAAACCCTTCTAAAAAAAAAGAAAAGGTTAGAAAAAGTTACCCTGATCGCCCTAAGCCTGTCCCAAATGATTTTCTTTGCTGTCTATTTTAATCAGAGCTCAAGGTAAATGAAAAACTTGAAAGTCATTTTTGTGTAAGGCGAGTTCATTAATCAAAGGGGAAAAAAACTAAATTTAATATGAGAGGATTTCATTTGACCTTTTTCTCAGCAAAGTGGGTTTTCCGAATGTTCTCATGAAAGCCAGGACATCAATAGTTTGTTGCCTTCGTTAGGAGATAGCTAGCACGGCGCATGTGTGTAGCAGAATACAGATGAGCTATTGTGTGATTACCCTTAAAGCGCGCCGCATGGTCCGTGTCAAGACACATTTAAGTCCCGGTCGAAGCTTTATGCAGTTTGCATGAAGAAGAGCATCCTCATCTTCCTCCCAGTATTATAGCATACAGTTTTTCATTGTAGCTTTTGCTTTGACAGAATGAGTTCAACTCCAAAAGCCCAATTAAAATGCATTTATTCCTCTGAAAATTACACTTTTACACATTCTCAAAGTCTGTTTATTTAAAATGACTGCTGCTGTCTGAAATTGTTTCCTTTAGGGCTGCACAGTTATATTGCAAAGTTATTGTGCTGGTAAACACAGGATCTGTCTCTCAACTAAATGTTACAGTGGAGACAGAATTTTAATTTGTCAAAATGTCAGCAAGAGTGAGGGAGCCTAAATCACATTGTGTTATACCCAGATTAAAATACATAAAAATGATCATAATTTAGCTGTAAGTCAGACATATGTTAGAACTGGTTTCGACCTGATTTTGTCCTGGTTTACACCCGCTTTAGTTAATGTACTTTATAGGTATCCTAATATTGGCATTCATGTTGTTGTTGCCAAATTGAACATAATCATTGCATATACTAATATTGTTCAGCCCTGCAGTTGTCTCCTTGTATTTGAAGCTGACGTCTACTATCACATCTCCTGACTGTCTCTTGTCTTTTTTAATAGGATCGCTGTGAATGGAGGAGCCCATTTTGCCTTGGACGAGAGCCAGCCGTGTCAGGTACTGTATGCTACACTGACCTCACATTACTGTCCGTTTGTCAAATCGCTGCTCGCTCAAGGATGCAGCCCATTTTCTCTTTTAAAAGGCTCTTCATATAGCGCCTCTGTATATCTGACGAGCACATGAGACAACTACAACACAAAGCCTTAAACAGACCTTATTGTTTCCTCTAAGGCTGGCTGATCCAATGGTGTTTCTGTTTAATGAGGCACTGGTTTATATCACTGCACCATGTATTTGACTCTCCTATGTTCCCTCTGTCAAAGAATATTACCAGATGAATTATTGAGCTAAACTATGGTGCATCTCTCTGGATTAAGTTGGGCTTTTCAAACCTGATTTTATTGACTTTTTATGGACAGTGAATTTCAATTTTGAGCAAATGCATGTCTAGACTGTAGTTCACCTGGCTAGAGATCTTATGCTGGATGAAGGGTTTTAGGTTCAACTATGTATTTGCAAAATAGCGGCCTTGAATGAAAGTGAAGTGTCTTGCCCAAGGACGCAACAACAGTATAAACCTGGGGGCATCAGACTACCAACCTTCTGGCTTGTGCGTGATCTGCTCATTCTTTTGAACCACTGCAGTCCCCTTGATCTCATTCATTTTACTGAAGCAGAATGATCTTCTGATGGAAAACTAAAAATATCATTTCAATTCAAGTTCAGTTGGTCACTTTAATTTAGTGTTGGGTTATGCAGTTCTGTCATTCATCATTAGGATTGAATGTGTCTTTTTTCATCTTGTTTATAAAGTCTATGTTTTTCTCTGAGATTTTTGGATGAAGGCCATGACTTAGTTGAGGCTTTTGTTTTGATTTGATTAGTTGTGGCGACACAGCGGTGTTTCAGATGCACACATTAGTCTTGTACTACAGGCGAATTCATTGAGCTCATTACATTGCACATATGCAGCGGGCATATGTTCCCTTCATAACCAAATCAGGAAGAGCATCTTTCAATAAGACATTAAGCTTCCAGCCACGAGGCCTGCTGGTGTGTGATGGCCTGGGGGGACACACAGTGTTAGCGTACATATGTCAGATGCTGCATGCGGCTAAAGTTCAAATCCGCTTCATGTGCACTTCCTTAGCGCCACAGGCAGAGCTGGCCTGAAAGGTCATGCCTCAGCCCCGGCTAAAGAGAGAAAACATGCCTTCTGCTTCCACTGTTTTAGCCATGGATAACAGCACTATGATTTAGACCAAGAGGTGGCTTAGCTCTGGCCAATGTAAATGTGTTCAGACTACAATTTCTATATCAAATAATTTTGGTAAACACCTCATTTATACCTGGTTTAGACTGGCCAGCTGCAAACGAACTCAAACTATACTATACAAAGATGTTAGTTTGGTCACACACACACAGTGTATACATTGATTTGTACATGTATATGACACGGCCAAAAAAGCACACACTACTGCTTGTAAACTGCTCCTGATTGTCCCGATGAGAAATGATTCACTATGAGCAAGGGACCAAACCCTCTGCTTTTGAAAGAAAACAGGTAAAGCAGGTTTACCAGTCTAAGGCTATACTTGCTTTAGTCCCATTTTAGACTGTTTTTAGCTATGACTGTGCATTACCGACTGGTGCTTACTCCCACACACATAATCACCACTCACCATGCTAAATTACTAAATGAATCGCATTACTAATCTGCATAAAATTAGCATTCTCTCTCCATAAACAGCATTTTGTATGATGTCATTTATAGTCGCAGCCAGACATAGTATTGTGCTTTTCTGCATTGTGGAGGACTAAACAAGCTTCCTATTTCCTTGAGAATTCACTAGTGGTTTCAAAATTAAATGCTTTTAAATAGTCGTCCTAATTGAAATCCAGGATGAAGCGGTGAGGATGAAAGCCTCTCTGTGGTGGTGGCTAGTGCTCCTTTTTTGTTGTGCCTACACGGAAAGAAAATAAAAATTAAGCTTTATCTAATCACGTAGTACAAAGGAGGTGGCTGGAATTTCCTTGCCACACAAGTCAACCTGAATGTAAAACAGACTATGGTAAACTTATGATGGCACATTTAGCATTACAGAAACACATAATCCAATGAGCCTAAGGGAGAAGGCAGTCCAGCTTTCTTTGAACCGCTGCCATTACGATCATCGCCCCCGGGGACTACAGTATGAAAATGTATTTTAAACTAAGGACATTTTGTAGCTTTTTTCCTCGTACTTTCATTTTGTAAACTCTCTCAATCTAGGAGCCAGCCTATGAATATTTAAACAGCCCAGGAGAATAGAGTTTTCAGGGTCGCATTCAGTGTCGTTCTTATTTGCATAGTTAAGTAAAACAAGGGCTTTTGGTTAATTCACTTCTGTAGGTGTTGTACAGCTGGCTACAGATAAAGAGGTACATTAAAGTGTAGAAAAAAGGCAATGTCAGAGTTGATGTAAATGCAAAACACACCACTAGGAGATAGATGTATAACAAATCGAGTTTACCACCTATTTTCTCAGAAACGGCCATTCATTTACACATTCATTCACAAGGGGCAATTCGGCATAACAAATTCTCCACAGGCAGAGTCTATATAATGTATAAACTTGGCAAGATACTAATAAAGCAAGTGAACTGGGTATAAAAAGTTACAAAATGGCTTTAAAATTTACATTGAACAAAATTAGCTAATGCTTGCAATTCTTAATAGCCCAATTAAAGTTAATGAATGGGGTATTATCCACTGGACTGAACAATATTATTTATCACTGTTCAAGCTAAATAAAAATGCTACACATCACTGTAAGTTGAATATGATTGCCTCTTAATACATAAAACACCAGCTACAATCCACATTTGAAGGAAATCTATAGTTATGCGTTTTTGAGACCATTTATTTTTCACATAGTCTTCTAAAATGTTTTGTCTTGCACTTGTGAGAGTTGTATACCCATGAGTGAATTTAAGAGTTGGACTTTTAAGAGATTTAGTTATAAAGAGTCCCCTGTTCAGAAGTGTGCAGCTGATTACATCTTAATAAAGAATATAATCCTTGTCTAAATTGTGGTAATGGATGGATTCATTAGTGCCCCTGGTTTTAGTCTGTTCATCTACAACTGCTGCTGCTCTCTGATTGAACAGTACACTCTGCCGGTCCAGCTGCGGGCTCCATTTGCATAGCTTCATCATAATTAATCAAACACACCTCTGCTAGTGCTCTATCATGTCTGAGCGCCAATTTCTCCATCTTTTTTCCCTATGAATATATTACAGCAGCAGTCATATATCTTCCTCCCTTGTCCTTGTGAGGGGCTGAATGAAGTGTGAATGGGCACTAGCTACTGTTTGTCAATGCACACTTTCCCTATACGCCATGTGTGCAGCAACATACTGTCCACCCAAGCCTGGACAATCACAATGAGTTATTTTATAGTTGGGGAGAGATATCGGGCAGCACAAAGCCCTAATAGAGTCACCGGGCAAGCCTCTGTGATTAACATGGCTGTCGGGGCGCGCCGGTTGTAACTCATTAGTCGATTTTTGCCGATCAATCCCGAATTGAATTATTGTGGGTCATTAAGAGCGTAAACCTCGCATGTTGGCCCCAAGAGGAAATCCATTTGAGCACTGTGGGAGGCGCCGGCCCCGTGATTGGTTCTGGAGGCGGATTGGACTCTGCGTAACGGCGAGGAGTGTCAATGCGAATCGTAATTTATTCTCTAAGATAGAAAGTTTATCGTATTTGCACTAAAACATGTTGCCTGATTCTGGTTACATAGAAAGAGCCAGCCGCACTAAGTATCTCACAGAGCCCAGACAATCCGCAGCAGTGATAAAACCATTAAAGCTTATTGTACAGTTGACTTTCTCACTCGCCGCTATTGTTTGGGCATTATTCCATTTCAAAAGCCCCATTTGTGATTATGGTGCAGAGAACAACAACGACGAGGGCTCTCAAATTGTCTTCAGATCAATGAAGTGAGTCTTTTTATAAGCTTGAAAGGCCAATCTCAAAAGATTCTACTTGTCAGGTTAAATGAAAGAACTGGTAGTGTTTCAATTGGCAAGCAGCAAGGGGGCTGCCAATTCAAGTAATAATAACCCACGCCTCCTTGAAAAGCCACACACACAGTCTTCAGGCCTCCAGCTGTCACATGTCAGTAGATTCATAATGCTTGGGGTTTCAGATAAGTGCTCCGTGGACAAAAGGGTAATTAATTCAAGGCCAAGTTATTTGTCTTCCACTGTCGGTGAATCACAGCGCAGTCCCCACCGGAGCACACCTGCCCCGCCGTATTTCTGCTGATGTACACGATTACAAATCATATCTGAGATCGACCCGGGCGGGAGCAGCCTAAGGTCAAGCAGTAAATGCAGATTAGACCTCCATTTAGCGTGTGATGGCTAAAGGCTGCTGCAGTGTCGGCGCTACTGTCAGTCAAGAAGTGGGTCCTACTGTGCACAGTCATTAAGCAAATAACACAAGGACCCATGTACATTAAACAGTATAGTCTGCACTGTCAGAACCCAGCTGCTTAGTCAACAAAATCTGAGGAAGATAATACATAATAGGTACTCCCATACTATGTTTTACTATTTATTTAAGTAGCTTTGAATTTCTCCAGAAAACACAAACAACTGTGTGCTTTGTTCTTACTCAGTATATATGGAAAATTTCCTCATAGATAAATGTCAGTTTCAATAGTTTGAATGTACCAGAAGGCACAGTCAGCACCATGTCATGAATGCCTTAATTGGGCTGTTGTTTTTTACTAGGATTAGCATTAGCTGTGCAGAGCTGCTGATGTGAGTTGAAGGAGGTTAAACAAATGAAATGCTGTCTGTCCAGATATCAATAACACCAGTCAATGTGTCTGCACTTAAGTCAGGCTCCTCCACCTCACCTCACTGCGTTTATTGCTTCTGCTTTTAACCTATCGCCACACGCTTAGCCAACACGAAGAGGGACGCACACACACTTTCCCTAGAGGTCAAAATGCAGCTAACTCCTTTATCAGGGGTTAATATGTGTGATAGAAGCTGTAAATAGTGTTTACTCCGGCCTTCGATCCCTGGCGTGGGAGAGAGTGGGGCTGTTGTTTGTTGTCTTGTAGAAGAAATGCACATCCTCTCGAGCAGGAGTGCTGTGCAGTACTCTCAGCGTCTCTGACAAATAAGGGTTTCACTTAAAGCCAAGGTCGGGAGGTGCTTTCGTTTTAAAATCAGTCAAGTGTTGTTCTACTCGCAACCGTATCTCACGTGACGCTAATTTCACATATCCCCCCTGACACTTCCATGTGAGGAGTGTATCATAGTTAGTCACTCACATAAATCCTGTTTCATATCAACATCCAGCTCCTCTCTCAGTCCAAGCACTCTGCAGAAATAGAAACACAACACTATGTTCACTATCATCAGCACTTCATCTCAACATCTTTGTTCAAACTTTGAAGTCAAAAAATCACTATTACCTTAGTTAAGTGTGTTATGCATTGACTTGACAGACATTTAGTTCTTTTTTTCAAGGCAATCGTTTTGGCCCTGGTAGTGACCATTTTACCACCTATTTTTTTAATTACTTTACTCCCTCCTTTGGCCTCTACAGAAATATCAAATCAGAGTTTGACAAAAACTACAAACTCTGATTTAATGTTGATGTAGAGGCCAGGGGGAGAATTACAGCAAAGTCAACTACAATTAGTAAAACATTTTTTTAAATATTGAACACTTTTCTATCTTCAGCCTACAGCTTTATGTATACAGTGTCTTACTGTAATACCAGAGCTCTGACAATACTCTTTACCTACTGCGTTTGTCTGACCTTTATTATATTATGTCACAAATTTTTGACTCTACTATTGTGTTGTGAGAGCTCCAAGTATGAAATGGACAGTTGTGTGTAATATATTCTTGAATTGTGAGTTCATATGAAGACTGCTGCCTTTGGGGCTCGCTCACAGGTGTGAAAACTATTCGTGTTGAACATAAAAACAGGCTGCCAGTTCTTAATGCAGGAGAGGCTGATGGTTGAGACTGACTGCTGATGACACAGTATCAAGGTTAAAGTGCTTTAAAAATGAAAACAGTGCAGGCTACCTCTGTGTGCTTAATCCCCAGCTGTGCTTTGACCATTTACCCCCTGCGGCTCTCCCCTCTGCCCCAAACTGACCATTTCCTGCAGGTGTTTTCACTCTGCACAAACAGAGGCGGGTAGAGAAGACAATAATTTCACTCAAGTAAGAGTACTTTATGTTACTTCAACATAATATTACTTAATTAAAGGGGAAAGTACTCATCGAAAAATTACTCAGTAACAGTACTGTGTGAAAAACATACTGAGCATAATGTCAAAATGTATCTTTTATTTTAGTACCCCAATGTTCCACAATATAATTCCAAATATTAGTACTCAAATAAAAGTGTAATAAAAAGTACAGTTACTCAAGTTACTGAATGGTACCCACCTCTATCTCTATAAGTGGGCCTGTTTGATGTTCCCAATGAGCCACGGTGGTGTGGACTAGGGCGCTTTCTCCTCATTCAAATCCTTTAGTCTTTTGTGCAATGAATGAGCGATTGCATACTCTTAACCATGCATGACTTTGATAAAGCTAAACTCAGCGCAGATGAATAGCGCTCCCTCCGCACTAACAGCACACTTCATAAGGGCGCCTTTATGCACTGCAATTCTCCACTTCAAATTGCGGGGGCTCTGGCACAATGCTGTTTGGATGCGGAATAAAATTAGAAGGAGGTTCAAAGAGACCCAATTTTCTATGGCAATTTATCATGTCCGCTTCTATCAACAAGGTTATTTTTCATTTATATTTTTTGCAAAAGTACAGAAGTAAGACCAGGGCGGTATGTAGAAGAGCCCTGAAAATAAGGAAAATAATGAAAAAGGTGAATGCACAATGTCAGATACTGTAAAGAATATTTTCACAGGCATAACAACAGTTGCTTTTACATTTTAGCTTCTTAGTCCCTCTTCTATTAAGAACACTCAACTTTCTACTTTCTGTGGACTATACTTGTGTTAATTCGTGGGAGTACAATGCTTTGTAGTGATTCAAGGGAAAGCAGCTGTGTTGGTGGTATGTTATGTAAAAGTGATTGTAGGGATAATTCAGTTGAAAAGTTCTATACTACACTTGTGTGCTGAAAGCTGGTACTAGAGAATAAGATTGATGTACGTTTTTGACTGTGCAGTTTCTCTGTCTAGGATGTGTAAATGAAGGTAAAAAAGGCATAATATACACTTGTCTTGTCATGTAATTTTTGTGTCAATTTTCTTCTTGCTCTAAATATATACTGTATGGAAAGGACAATAGTTTGAAGACAATTGAAGAAAGGAAGTAGCACTAAGGAAGTAATAAATTATAAAGACAACATAACATATCCTTCTCACTGAGGGCAGCACAGTAACATCTATTTTTACCAGTTCATTAAATAGGGGGTAATATGCTTCTAATTTGCTTATTTGGTAGTAATAATTTGGGACACATGTTGCTTCCTATCTTTTCTCTGGCCGCCTCCTTGGGCCACACAACCTTACACAGCCGAGGTGGAGTAATAACAAGAAAGATGTATCAAGATGATTAGAATGCAGGGATGTTTTTGATGGGGAAACATTATAGCATTGTAGAAAGCTTAAAATCCTGTCAAATCTTGCATAATAAATGACACATATTCACTTCGTTCCACTACTCCTATATTAAATAAGAAAAAAAATAATTTTTGCCCGTGTCTGGATGAAGCATGCCTCTGTCTTATCGGTGCCAAGTCACTGCGGCGCCTGCTAAGCCTTTACTGCTCCATAGATGACTAGATACTTCAGTCATCTTGGTATCATTCTCACTTGTCACAGTTATAGCTGGCCCTGGACAAAAGCTCAAGCTCTAATAGCATGGGAGCACACGGCATATCATTCATAACACTGTCCCCTGCTCTTTTTTAGACCACTGTACCTCTGTGACTGCTGCGGGTGGAGGGTGGACATAGGTTTTATGTTTGTGTGCAGAAAAAAATATTGGTTCAAGGACTCAACAAGGGCTAGTGTCCCGAGGGCTCCCCGCGGAGACAATGATGAGCCCACGCCTACCTCTTCTTCCTCCTTCCTGTCTGTCCGCTGACACACACAACACGGCTCCCTGTGACCTTGCGGCGAATCACCAGCGGCTTGCCCCACACTGTTACACCTCTGTAGAAATGGTAACACATTAGGGCAGCACTGTATTACTAAAACATGCAATAGGCAGTGGCTGTTTAGTATTGTAAGAATAAAATGGATGGCTACACAATAGGCTCATATTCTCCAGCTAGGAACATTCTGTCTGACTCTGCAAGATCCACCCTACAGGGATCAATAAATTATAACTTAACATTTAAGTCTATTGATTTACTAGTCAAATTAGTCTAACTAAATGCTAAACTACAACCAAAGTAGAACCAAGCCAAACCAGGACTAAACCAGGTCTGAATAATTTCATAACATATAATGCATTTTCCAGTATACTGTATGTAGGATCATAAAATGCTTGCTGCTGTATACAAATGATAAATTTCCTGATATCGCCATTATGATTCATTGGTAATAAATTCCTCCAAGTCTTATACCATATGTTCCCATGAGGGTCCCTCATCTCATCACTAGGTCCAGCAGTCATCTGTGGGACAGCTCTGTCATTCATCCCCGTCTCACCTTCAGCATTAGAAGTGCTCTACCCACTCACTTATCTTCACTCTTGTGCTCCGGGGGCAATTTACAGCCCCCCCCCCCCCCCCCTCCTTAACTGCCCCACCACCTTGTTTATTTATGACCCCTGGCCCTCCAATGAAGGGCATTATGATAGGGATTACACTGCTTTGGCAGACAGACTCAACCCTCATTACTCATGGCTTGTCTGAGGAGATAGTTCAAGGAAGCAGACAGGGCAGCGCTTCATCGTGTTGAATGAAGAAGAAGCGACACGTGGCATGAACACTGAAGAAAAAGATATTAGAGCTCGGTACCTTACCCTTGCTCTGCTAGACTCTGTAAAGTGCAGCATGAAAAAAAGAAGTTGAAATAGTATATATATCTGTGTCTGTGAATTCAGTCTTAAGGAATACGGGAAGCTTCGAAATGCTTGTTACATAATTGTTTCATTTGAATGCAGTGGTCAGCCTGTCTGTGCCTAATTTGTATGACTGTCCTCAAGCGTCTGTAACCGGGGGAATTGGTCTAAAATGCCGGTAGCATCAAATTTCTGCATTAAAATTTAACTCTGCAATTAACCTGCAATTGTCCTGGGACACTTCATTGTCGCAAAATGTGTCAGATTAAAAGCTTTAATACATTTTAATTTTGTCTTGTCAGTTTACTATTTGTCTGTGTCATATTTAGGGATGTAACAATTCACTCAAACCACGATTCGATTATATTCACGATTTTTAATTCACGATTTCAATTCGATTTGATTTTTTAATGTAAAAAATTGTATATTTGATAACCAAAAGTAGTTTTATTTTATTACAATATCAGTTTTGTCATTGTATAATACTGTAACTGTCTGGCGTATTAATAACAGAACATAAATTCAAATAAATTATAAATGTACAATAGATTTGATTATT
>JAVQKG010191384.1:0-10637 GCA_036025885.1 Hypseleotris bucephala
TTGTACTGCAGCAAACACACTGTATATATAGGAAAAAATAACAACACTTGGTTTGGCTCTTGGGAATTTAACCAATTTAGAAAATAAGAGCAATGTTGTTTGGAAATATAGATATTTTAGTGGAAAACTGTTACTAGAAAACACAGCATTTCCCAGGGCGCTGAAATCTGCGGTGCAGGGAGCACAAACCTTCAATCCTCTATAATTAAGGCAATGTTGTGAGTGACTCCACACTGAGGCATGGCTGTGGGAGTCGGGAAATACAACACAATCCAGCTACACTGTACTATACCACAATCATCACAAATGCACACATGCACACAGTTAATTAAACCGCTCCCTTTTAATTATTTCGAATCAAATTTTAATCCTGCCAATGAATGCTAATATGACTACAGACTTCAACAGTAACCAAGAGGTGTTGACTGTTTGTGTTTTGAACAGCGCCAATTGACACGGTTTCTTTGTCTTTGCCAAAGTGGGATTTTTACAGTGTAGAGTGAAGTGTGGACTACAAAGGAGGCAAAAAGACACTTGTTAATGGGTTTGCCTTGAAACTGCAGTGTGAACAAATAGGAGAAAACCTTGCATTGATTTAGATGAGTGATCAGTCACTGCTGAGTGGACGAAGCGCTGCACACTCACTCGCACTAATGATGCACTACTGTCTTAACACAAGGGCATGCAACATGATTGATGGTGGCACTGAACAATGGTAAAAAACAACCGAAGAAACAAAACGCCGTCAGGGACAAAAGTGCAGACGTCCACATAAATAAGCTTTCAAGGGAATTCGTTTTTTATTGGTATCATCCAGCCTGTGTCAGCAGTGTGAAAATATTCTGATATTCTGTATTATCAAAATGCTTCTTTAGCCACTCCTTGTTGTTTCTTAATGCATAAAATCATCATGCAAATGTAGGACTGGAAACGATTCTTTTCTTGTATGATATAAATTTTTATGCACAGTGATAACATGTAACTTTTTTTGTCATCAGTGCAATTCTTTGAATATTATGAGGCAACATTTAAATAATTTTCTGTTTGAGCACTATTATTATTATTATTATTATTATTATTATTATTATTATTATTGTTATTATACTTCATTAACTATGTATCTACAACATACAGTTGTCAGGTTTTTGGGCTGAATGAAAAATAGTCTGTAGTCAGTACAACTTAAAATAACTTTGATGGATTTGGATAGATTTTTCTACCCCTCATTTGTCATTTGAGGTCTGGCAGCCAGCCTGTACAGTATGCGTGTCATGCATTCATACACAATTCATACATGCTCCCCTCAGTGGCTCCACTAACACAGTGGGGTAGGGGTCAGCTGCTGTCTGGAAGTCCCGCAGCTGTCAACACCATCTTCAACCACACGTTATCTAAGAAAGAAGGCTCCTTCTCAATCAGGGGCCACATCCAGGTACAAGGCAGCTATACCGTCACTGGTCTCAATTCGACTGTGTAACCCTTGTTGAAAATGAGTTTGAGGATTTGCTTTGGACACAGATGGTGACCTGATAGTACAGAAAATCTTCTAAGAGGAATGGCCCCATGTAATTACTCACACGCTTGGATAGGCAAAACAGTTAATAAACATTGATCCAGCGACGACTTGTGAAGGAAATAAAAAACAAGAAATTATGCATCCCTCGGGCACAATGCCAGTCAATGCTTTTTGGTGTTGAAATTAATCTTATGGTGGATCAAGCACAGGGTTTCAGGGTGGCTTAATATTGAAAGAAATAACAATGTTCAGGGTGCAATATGCATGGGATGTTTTTGTCAGACCTGGTTCAGTCCTTATTTAGACCTGGTTTCAACCTGGCAACTTAATTATTATATATTTTTATTATTATCAATCTAGTTTAGCCCTGGTTTAAACTTTCATCCTGATCGAGTCTTGTTTTAATCCTAGTTTAGACCTTATTTAGGCTATACCTGGTTTATACCCTCTTTAGTCCTGGCTTAGTCCTACATGCTTAATACCTACATCTTGAATAAGCCACCAAGCAGTTATCAGCTTTGTGCCCATATGATGCCATACTACCCAGTATGTACCATGGATGGAGATGAGGCCCTGCATCATTAGTATTCAGCCCCATATGCGCCTATTGTTAGGGCCCCAGCGGAGGAGAGGCAGGGAGGTGTGAAGAGGAGGCGGCTGATTCAATTTCTTTTTGCACACTCCTTAATAATGGCTTCCCATTGTAGCAATGTTAAGACAACTCGAGAGCAGCAACAAAGCAACACAGAAAGTCACTAAAAAATTAAACTAAAAGTAAAATGATTCACAACTGATTAAACAACGTTGCTTTTCAGAAATTACAAATTGATTTAGCAGAGGTTATAGTCGTGCATAAAACCTGTTTTTACAAGCCACCCAAAATCTTCTCTGTAAATCGGCAATGGTATTTCTTTAGTTTATTTGAGGACTAGACTATATAAAATGTCATTAAATTTGGCCGAGTGGTAAGTTAATAAACATCAAATAAAGCCTGTTGGGACAAGATACACGCTGTAGAAATAACTCATTCTTTTATGATGTGGCTGGAGTTGCAACGGGAGCGTGTAAACTCGTAAAAGCTACAAAAGTCCATGATTGAGGGAACAATGGGCCATTAAATAGTCGGTGTGTACCCCAAACGTTGCCCGCTCCACCCCCTAATTTCGTTGCCCTCGCGCATAAATCTCAGGGCGAACCCCAGAAATGCAATGCCGTCCTTTCAAACAGAAAACCTATCCATCAACTTTTGTAACTTTTCTTAGGGGTCATGTTGAATACAAAAGGGGCAGCCCTAACTGGAAACGTGCAACGGTCAAGTGGATAACAATGAGGATCAGCTGTGGACTAGAGGATATTCAAAAGCTTATGTTTAGGGGCTAAAGTGGGGCACAAGGCTGAGACTGGGGTGTGGTGTTGTCGCAATAAAGTGTGAGTCAACGTGGAACAGCAGTAAAAGTCTTACCAGCTGCCGTCTCAGTGTTAGGTTCTCCTGTCCCCAGATGCTAAAGCATGGCTCTCTCCCTGCAATGACCGGGTTCCGAGGCAAGGGGTCCCCTAAAGCCAGCGCCCCTAGCACCAGGGACTCCTGCCTTTGCTTGCGGAGTTCAAGCTCACATAAACCGGCCAGACTCGCTTCCAGACACTCCTTGGTCCGACTGCGCTCCACAGTCATTGGGAAAGTGAAGGCACGGTGCATGGATACCATCAACTAATTAACAATCTGCACTTGAAAACCCTTATATATCCTTTATATATATCCAGTCTAGCCTTACAGACCCATGTTGCATCTTGAGACTTGCCCCAGCAGTGTTTCTTTACCAGTCTGTGAGCATCGCCTCTTTCTCGTGGCTGTCAAACGCAGACACGAAGCCCCGCCCACTCTGGGGGTAAAGAAAGTAGGACCCCAAACGGCATTGGGTCCTTATTGGATGAGAAAGGATGCTGCGTGCGTACGTCCCATCCCCCTTGATTCATGATAGTGACGCAGTGACCTCACCCTTCCTCACATCATCTCCTGCCACTGGAACTAATGGATTCTTTCATTTCACTCATAAGCTTGTAATTTATATTGACTCTAGGACACCAGTTTAAAAGCTATACTGTTATTTCAAAGGATTAAAAATGGACACGTTTACAAGCAAAAACTAACCAAACAAAAATTGTCATTTTTAAACCTTTAAAATGAACTTCAACTGGATGAATGAAAACCTTCGCAAACTGTGATATTTAAATCTATACATTTTCTAAATCAATATTTTATATTTGTGCCAACTGCCAAAGCAGCACGTTGCCTACATTTTCTCAAATTAGCATCTAATTATAAAAGTCTGTAGATTACAAGTCACATGTGCATGTGGTTAAAAACTCACAAATGACAAAATGTCACATTTAGGTTTTATGTTTTTATTTATATTTTCAGTCTCTACTTCACATAAACCAGGAAGCCACTTGAATCATCTGTCTCTATGAGGCAGTCAAACCCACGCACAGCGCAGGCTCATGTTAGTGTGATACCACTTCAGATATATGCAACATATACTTATAGTATATATACTGTATCTCATGTAGAAATCTCACTAAAAGTGTCCCTAAAAATCAAAACATTTTCTAAAAAACATACAGCAGAATTAACAGAATGACACAGGTTCATGTTGTATCAAGACACACTTGAAAAAGAGCATTTGCAATACGTTTGATCAGTGGTCATTTGTGAGGTTTTGTGTGTTACCCAAGACTGCTGGTTAGTCCTGCACTAATGGAGTGGCACCATGACCTTTGTGCCAACAAGGCTATAATGCCTATTAATACAGTCAACATGAGCACATGGATTATTAATTGTCTCCGCTCCATTGCAGTGCATCAATAGCAATCATACAATCATTCATTAAACACAGATTATAGCATGAGTGCTCAGTAAAACAACAGAACATACACATCAACAGTTACAGTGGAGTGTTGTGTTTTCAGAGGAATGATACAAGCTGGAATTTGATTTTCTGCACCTGGAGAATAAGCATAAAGCCTGTTGAGGAGTGTGCGTAGTACAGCAGTTCAAGTGTTGAACATATTCTTTTCAAAATGATTGAGATTTCTAAAAACTGTTATGATAAAAGTGGTTAAATCATATTTTTGTATACACACTTTATGTACCATCAAATACGTGCAGCAGAAATCTTTCAGTGCCAAGACACAATTATTTCAAGACACAGGGAAGCATTTCAACAACTCCAAACCAGCTCTTAAAGTTTCAGTGTTTTACAAATACTTGGTGCCTTCAATAGTAGATGTAGACTGTATATATACAGTTGGTACACATACAGTATGTATACAGCCGACACACAAAGGATTTACCTCAGAAGTCAATCAGTCAATCTTTAACATATCACAGGCACGCTGTATTTTCCCCTAAATCACTCACCATATTAATATTTGGGCCTAGGTGATCATTTAAAAAAACTACTTTTAAAATCCCATAAGCCGTGCATCTTCAGTCCCATCTGCAGCTATTTCTCTTTGACATTCATCATAAAACATCTTCTAAAGTGCATTTCTATACCGGGAAGATATCAGCATAGGAAGTGCTTCCATCACAAAAGTCTGTCAGCTGTAAGATCAGGGACGTCTCCTACTTATTTTTTTTAATACATGAAACAAATACTTACTTACAAAATACTTTTGAATTAAGGGAATCTGTTTGATTTCAGACCACAAATCACTAAGGTGAGCAGCAATTCAGAAAACAAAATGTAAAATGATCCAAATGCTACATTTTCTTTTCAGATGTAAGGATGCCAATGATATACTGATGGTAGATCAAAATAGTGACTAACTAGCCATAGTTAAAGTTGAAATCACCAGTTAAACAAAATTCAGTCTTTGTAAACTGTTACCCTGGCAGGGCTAATGCAAGGCGCCATACAAATGCATTAGCATCAAAAAGGCAGCACTGGCCGTTTGAGCTGGAACAAAATAACAGACAAAACAAGTGCAGAATGGTACAATCAGCACGCTCACACACACACACACTCTCTGCATGCAGCTCCACACACACTTACACACAAACACACACATGTAGAGGTGCGCGAACATAACCGCGCAATGCAGAGTCTTTGTTGCACACTGGACATGTCACAGACATATCTGGCATGCATTTCGGTTTCCAAAGAAAACATTTAGAAATTCTGCTCTAAAGCTCTGATAATTTCATATATACATAAATTAAGAATAAATATAGGTAATGTTTATATATATAATTTAGATCTATATATAATAAATAATTTAATATTCTCATATATTTCAAATATATTCATAGAATTCTCTCTTTCTTGAAACATCAGTAAGAGCATAATCACAGTTTAGTAAAATAAATATAAGAATGCAAGTCTCCCTAAAGTTAAGCTGCAGCATCCCTTTTTCAGACATCTATCTTAGGTATTGACCTTTGCCGTAATACATTCTCAGTAAAACACAAAAAAGATACACAATATGGAAATGAATAAATGAATGTAATGCTAGTTTGCTGAAAACCATAAAAAATAATAGGTCTGACAAGGAACCAGCCCTGAAAGACCAACAAAGCTGAAGCTATCAGCCTAGCTACAATACCTTTTCTTTTTGGTTGTTGGTCAATACTGCCGTCTGCTTTCAAGTGAATTGTTTTAAAAGGACACTGCAGCGGCGCCCTCTAGGGGACAGTTTGGAACAGTCAAGAGAGAGAAGAGTCACTCCCCCTTTACGACCCTGTTACTCTGCTCATTTCATTTTTTGACACGTAGATGACCACTGGAGCACACATACACTGACAGGGGGGGAGCAATGTGGTCTACATGCATGCAGTAGTTTGCCTTCTTATCTGCTGCCCCCTAGTGTACATGGCTTATAGTAGGATGCACTTGGAAACTAAAGTTAACAGTTTATCCCATGAGTTTTAGGAAGATACACATTTCACACCTCCTTGTAGTAACCCTCTGCAAATATCCCAGTGTGTGTAAGAGGCTCTTCTGCTCCTCTCAGGGTAGCGGGTTATTCCCATTGGACCAGCCCAATTTTTGAGCTCTGCAGCCTCTTTAGCACCCATTTAAAACAGGTACTGAATATTGCACAACATGTCCACGTGCCAGTGGATTTGTCAGTGATAGCCACTTCTTCGTTCTTCTGTTTCGGAGTTGTAGTCATGCAAAGTAATTCCTCTTTGAAGGTTCAGTAAAGAGTCTTTCATCTGTAAGAAAAACACAAAAACAAAGGAATTTTCTCACTTGAATAAAAACACATTTAGTCACATTTTATTTCAAGGCTGTAATAGAAAAAGCAGAGTAAATCTATGGTGTAATTGTGATATATTTCCATTTTTGCAATACGGATATTTGCTGTGCAGCTCTAATTTTTATCACCATTTCCAAGATTACATGCTTTCAGTGCTTTTTCAACCATTCTTTATTTACTCCAAAGCTTAAAGTCAAGATATTACACTTGTACCTGTGCTACATTGCCCTGTCTGCCCTTGAAGTAGTATTAATAGGCCTTTGTGTCTGATTATTACCTGGTCAAGCAGCGCCACAGACGACTTGATGATCTCCCTCCACTTCTGCAGCTCGGCGTCATGGTAACGCTGCTGTGCCTCTAAGAGCTGGGCCCACTCCATCTGCGTTTGGGGCAACTTACTGAAAACACAGTCACATAGTCATTATAGTGATTATTGTGTAGGGTTGTATGTATGTATCTATGTATGTGTGTATGTATGTATGTGTGTGTGTGTAGAGGGGAGCATAGAAGGATGCATGGAATGGAATGAAGTTTTTTGGTCACGATTATCTTGGTAATAATAATTGCGATTAACAATAATATTACAATAATTAAAAACAAATTTAAAAAGTCCTTAAAATAATAGTTTAGAATCTCAACAGTACATTTCATTGTAGACTGAAACTATCACATGAACCCTAACTACATAAAATAGATTTTCTGTTCACATTTAAGGGCATTGAGATGCAAATTAATTACAATTTTTAGAACAATAATCACGATAAAAAAAGAAAGTATGAAATTGTCAGTGTTTTTATTGCTATAAACAATATCATTGTATATTGTCTTATCCCTAGAATACAATATGTACCTTTCGTGAATTCGCAAGCTCTGCCAGGTAGTTAAAGACTGTGCAGAATACTCCAGCATCCATAGCTTGTAGAAGAGCATCATATTAAGGAAGACCAGCAAGACCAAACTGAAAGAAAACAGAAAACAATTATATTTAACCAAAAATAATAAACAGTATGCCACTATATCGACTGCCTAATCAAATAACACATTTTGTACCTTAGACAGATCCTACAGATGGCAATAGAAAGAAGGGAAACAAGAGTTATCCTCAGAATAGCTTGCTTATACTATTTCAAATTCCTCTAAACTTGTAGGTTTGCTTAAGGGGCCTTTTCAAGGTAACTCGACTTTTCTGAGCTTTCTACCTTGATGATGTTTCGCAGAAATATGCCTGGAGTTGTATAATGTTTCATTCAGGATCATTTGAAAAAGTGACTAAGCAGGGGGGGAGAAGGCCAATGCCTCCCCACCCAAAAGACATTTTCAATATATATTTTTTATTATGAATTGTTAAAGTCTAATCTAAAAGTGAAAGTACTTTAAATTGCTTAAAAAGGGTATAACATTACTCTTTTAAATCGTGTACATTGTCCTGAATCTAATGAATTAATATAATCTACTCACACAAAGCTGATGATGAGCAGCAGCTTGGACACACTGTACAGAGCGAACCCCCCAGACAGGTGGTGGTGATGGTGGTCTGGACTCTGGAGTCTGGTTTGGGTGGAGCCTGCCACTTGTTTGATCCTGTGAATCACTTCCTCGTCCGTCGGCGTGGTAACGGGGCTCAGGGCCTCGTCCAGGTGCTGGCTGCGCATGTGAGGAAGGGCCCTCTTTTTCCTGCGAATGGTGGAGTTCTTCACCACTTTGACTTTTGGAGACAACTGGTGGGACTCAGTCATGACCTCCTCTAGTTTAGACAGCTCCAGCTCTGAAGAACAAGAGAAGAAATGTTAGAGACACATCTTACAGAAAATATTGGATAAGTCTGAGTCTATATTCATCGATTTGTATATTCAGACGTAAAGTGCAACATGAATGAACCATGTCTTTGTTCTAGTTGTGCTACAGTACATATCATCAGTACTGGACTACTTTAAGGGTACCAATGAAAGTAATAAGGTAAATGTGCAAATGCAGCAAGTTAAAATTACAAATGAAATGTAAGTGACAAATCACAAAAGTCTTAAACTAAAAAAACATATTATTCAAGTTATTATCATGAATGTTGCATGATCATAATATTTTTAAGGTGATATTGGACTGCAGTTGCAATGTTGCATTGTTCTAAAATCAGTTTTGAAGCGTCAAAGCATCAAGCTAAAATTAACAAAACAAAAAATATTATCAATGTTATTATTGTTACCCAGCACACGGAAGTTCTCCTCTAATCCACTCCAGAAGTTCTTCTCAATAAAACCCTTGATTAGGCCCCAAGGCTGCTTTCTGTAGCGCAATTCAGTTGATACTCTGAAAGACAAGACACAGACAGTTAGGAATTACAAAAACTCAATCAAACTATAACTATAATTTAACCATATGTGTTTGCTTTCACTAACTGTCTCATACTTACCGCAGACGACACTTGTTTTTGGCCACTCTCGTCAGCATGTAGCGATTTTGTGTGTAGAAGTAATCGTGGTAGGGCACGTCGTGTGTGATGACCTCAGCATCAATAATGTAACACTCGCTCTCCACACTGGCTTTGTATAGAGTCTAAAAAAGCACAGACCACATATAGTACTATGAGTTATAATATACTTAAGCTAGGACTGGGCAATTTAACAATGCATGTAAATAAAGGAGAAAAGAAAAAATTAAAGGTGCAGTACCCGATATTTCTACTTTTTTTCCCCTGGTTTAAATATACTATTGTACATTATGTTTGGACTAATGTTATTAAGATTTTTGTCTTATTTGTTTGTCCCAAGTATAATGTTAGCCCAGCTTTCAAAATGCAATGAGCACAGAAGACCCACCTGTGTTTCTGTGACTGTTGCGGTTTTAGGAGCCAGTGGGTTGGACAAAGATATTGTGTACATAATCTCTCGCGTCTGGTTTCCATTCTCCTCCTTCCTCCAGGGATGATATACCACATCTACACGACACAATAATTATAGTTTTAGAGTACATCCATTTTGAGAATAATACAGTAGTCGTAATAGATATAATACTGACCTGAGAAGCGCCGCTGCTCCATGAATTCACTCATAAACTGTGACTCAGTGAAAAGCAGGTCGTACAGTTTGTCCACACTAAACTTATAGACCTCGTTGATGTGCTGTCGTCCATTCAGATCCTCATGAAAGGCTTGTACTTCACCTGTAAAAAGTATTAAAATATTTAACATATTTTCTCTTGCCTTTTCTACTTAGAGGTTGCAGGGGCATAAGCCTGTCCCAGCAACTATGGGTCTTAGACAGGGCTGACACAGAGAAATATGCTGACAGACAATGATTTACTTTTAGATTCACCAATTTTCCTTGTCTTTGGATGGTGGAAAGAAGCTAGCCTCCCCAAGCTTACCAAAAAAAAAGGTCACCTAAAACTTGCCCTATCAGTCTTTGGTTTGTGGATTATCATAATACTTGCCTTCATCGTGTGTTTCAGATGAGTCGCTGAGCTCCGTGGGGATGTCTTCGTTGTCGTTAAAGTCCAATGAAGGAGAAGGCACAGGAGCTCCAGGCTCACTGGGCTCGCTCTTGTCCTCCACTACGAGAGGTAGAGCCAGAAGGTCACCATCTGTAAGGCAGTCTGCATACTCCTCTGATGGTAGGTCAAACTGGTGAAAAACAAAAAAAAAAGGAATCAAATCATGATTTTTAACACAGATTTAGTCATTATTTTAGTCCTACTTTAGCCTTGTTCTAATTCTGGTTTAGTCTTAAGTTTTGAAAAAAGTAACAACTTATGCTCTTCTTGTTATTACAATATTCAATATGGTTATTGAATGTTGAATTTCAGTTTTTTCAATATGGCCACTCTGACTTTACCTCCAAAACATCTAACAACAGATATACTCCTG